>QGDZ01000149.1:0-144724 GCA_004367075.1 Fusarium incarnatum | reverse complement strand
TGAAGCACTGGGGGTAGTTCTGGGCACCGTTCTCCTGGCCAGCGGCGTGGAGAGCGATGATCTCGTGACGGAGGACGTAGTTACCGCTCTTGATGGAGGTAGGGACGGTAACCTCCCAGGAGTTGCCAGCGGCAATGAGGTCGTCGGAGGCGAAGTTGCCACCGGAGGTCATACCGGCCTCAGCAATCTTGAAGAACTTGAGGCTCTCCTTGTCAACCTTGGCGCAGCCCTCAGCACCGCAAGAAGCGAGGTAGTCGATGACGGGACCCTTGTGGGACTCGGGCCAGGTGTCCCACTTGATGGTGATCTTCTCACCGGCCTTGACCTTGGCGGACTTGACGGCGTTCTCGGCACCGCGGTGGCAGATGATGTCGGCGTCACCGAAAGCGGAAGGCTCAACGAAACCGTTGTCGGTGTTGGTGGCGAACCAGGCAACGAGCTCCTTGCGGGGGTTCTCGTTGGCAGCGGCACCGGGGTTGAGACCGTCGTAGTCAGTGCCACCAACGGAGATGGACTCGACGTGGCCGTGAGCACTGACACCGGCAGCGGCGACGAGAGCGGCGAAAAGGGTCTTGGTGAGGAAAGACATTTTGATTGTGTAAAAAAGTTGAAGTGTTTGGTTGGTAAAGAAAGTGGTTGTGATAAGTTGATCCGACTGGCGGTGATATCAAGTTTGGATAGATGAAAGAATGAATTGAACTACTTCTGTCAAAGAAGAGTGAAAGAATGTGCAAAGATCAAAGTGAATGGAATGAACTGCTGTATGAGACTGAGTGAGTGAAGAAGAAAGTCCATTTGAAGCGGGATGAAAGACGATACTTATATCGAATCGAGGTCGTGGTTCGACGGGGTAGTTTCCCGCCTTGGACAGATAGAAGGGCAAGGATGTCTTGTTCGGCCGATATGCCATCAAGGATCTGACGCCTCAAGGTTGCATTGCTCGTGGCCCCGGCCAGTTTCAGGGTACCGGGGTCTGCTTCTTGGGGCGCCAGCCGTTGAGGAGACACGGTTAATGGGGATCGAGATATTAGCAGATCATGCAACGATTGACTTTGACTACTGCGAGCCATTGTTTAACAAGCGAGAGTATAGCACTGGCTAGTTTACGTTTACGAGTATTCTATTCAAGATGAAAATAAGCTTAAGCTTGTACTGATAGTTTGTCTATCTCTACCAAGCTAACGTTCATCCTCTCCCCTGTCATGTCAACGGTGGTGGTTCCTTCAGTTGACAACGGTCAAACCATCTCCAGAGAGAGTTATCTAGGCGAGCTGCCACTCTCACCCGAGCGCTTCCCATCTCCCTTTCTCTCATGGTGGATGTTCTCTGGGCTTGGCTGTACCTGAAACTGCCAAAAGACAAGATGGATGGAAAAACAACAACCTCGTGGGTCTGTAAGTGCTTCGCTTATTCTGGTTCCTGCTTTAGCGCCGGAACAACGGTCACGGTGTTTATTTTTCCGCAAGTCTCGTTAGATCCCGCTGTGGAGACGTCTGACCTGGATCAATCTTCCTGAGACTGTTTTCTCTCTTGGCTTTCTAGACGCTGATACCCCTGGTGAGATGAACAAGGTAGAGGGCAGGCAGAGTTGAGATGACGCGAAGCCTTATCCAGATTAAAATTAAACATGGAGTTTTCCTTTTGAAGGTCGAGCGGATGTCAGGACCGAAAATGCCTACAGGCGTTAATCATTGCCACGAGGGGATGTCGTAATCCGAATTCTCTTGTTCCTTGACCCGCTGGATCGGTGTCGCATTTTCTAGTGAAACGCTTTGAGCTTCAAGACATCCCTTTCAAACCACCAGCAACCGAAAATTAGGCCAGACAGCCAGAAAGAGAGCCACTCTAACTACTTCCAGCTTTACAGTCTATTAATGTTTATGTATGTTTCTATAAACTGTCAATCGTGTATCAGATTGCAGAACATTGTTTTGTCTATCATGAGTGACTCACTAAACATCGCGTGATGCTACCTCATGCCCTTAAGATAGCGGTGTAAAATGGTACCATGTGAACAACAACGATCTCAACAAAAAACTCACCCTATAGTCCCATAAAGATGCTGATCTGGAAGGTGAATTCTCGCTCTCGCTTAGAGTCCAAGCCTTTTTTCTTTTTCTCTTGATCCAAGCTTTTTCTCCCACCACTTTAATTCCGGGTTGTTAATTTCCCAAGACCCAAGACCCCTTTTCTTTCCCACCGCTTGTCTCCAACTTTCAGCATACGGAGAAACAAAACGACCAAGGAAATAATTCCACGCTCCTTCCTGCCTTGGTTATCTTGCATCTGAATAAGATTTATGGATTCTGACAGGTCGAATGCAATGGCGGCGCAACTTGAGACACAGGGGCTTACGGAGCAGGGATCTCTGAAACCTGACGTGCTGCAGGAACAGGAACAGGAGGAGGGGCGGATGAGACCAAGCCTACAATTTACTGGTCACCAACTCTTTTACGTCTTTGGTTTGGATGGTGTGGGTGCCATGCTTTTATCCGGTGGCGTTAATTTTGCATTGGCTTACCGTGAGTACCACTCTATGATCTGTCGATAAGATATGCTAATTGATGCTATAGCCATGTACACCACTCAAGACACAGTCAACAACCCAATACGCTTGTTTCAACTGCCGAACACTTTATCGGGCGATGCCGCTGTCACCATCATCATCCAGTGCATCCTTACCTGGTTCGTAGAGATGGGTCTTGTAAGCTACGATCTCTCCAAGCGGTCCGTCCAACCCGTCGGCTTCATGCCCGAGCCAACATCCCAGTGGATGCGATGGTTGTTCTTCCTGCCACCCAAGACCGAGAAAGCGCCACCGCCTGAAGAGTCTTCAGTGATCAACACCATCGTGCAAGGAGCACTACGAGGCTTCATTTTTGCCGTTGCAGGCTTTGTACTCCTCTGGCCTATCTCGGTGGGTGTCTTGACCACGGTCGGTGAGCGCGACGGCGGAGACTGGCGGTATGAAGATCATTGGACACCGCAGGCTTTCAAGGCCATTCTTGGTGGAGTTCTGAGTTTGCTTACGACGCCTTTGATGGCTTTGTTCTGGCTTGTCAAGGCGGGCTGGGAAGGGAATGATGAGCGGTCTGATGCCAGAGAGTCGAGGCGGGTTCAGTATGCGAATGCGCCTGTCTCCGCTGTTTAAAGGCCAAGAGGTGCATTGGGCGAGATGTGCTCATGCTCACAGGCGGATGAATTGATGACTTGACGGAATATTGGGCTTCGCAATAATATACTTAATGTTAATAACTGGGATGGATTGGAGGATTGTGGAGGTCAAGACGTGTCAACACTTGGCGGTTGAGGCTCGGAGAGCAATTCCGGTACATGGCGGAATAATGGTGGCAGGAGGAAGCTCAAAGCCCATGCTTAATGAGATATGAGTAGCCAATCATAAATAGAGAGATTACATAGAATATTCGTAATAACAGCAATTGTCGCATTGAACCCACCCCACGTTGCCGTGATTCCGATGATGAGAGGTGTAGGGTGAGTTGTCTTCAATTGAGCCTCATCTCACTCAACCTCGAAGCTCGCTCAGACTAGAGGATTAATAATTGATAAGATGGATGAATATGATATGCTTAAAATTATCTTTGAAATGTTTGGAATCAGAAAATTACGTACGTTCACCCATGTGTATTGAACAACAATGCTCATTCACCCGTCAACGGGTTGGAGGAATGGACCCCGAAATCCTAAGAGACGACATGAACGAATCATCTCATGCCAACTTAGAAAAGAGCTTAGACTAGTTTATTTTGTTGCCCATCTGATGAGAAGTGTAGGGTGAGTCGTCATCAATTCAGTCTCGTCTCACTCAAGCTCTCACGAGCGTTGAGGCGACAGAATAGAGAAGGATAAGCAAGAATATGTACCGATAAAACTGATTAAATCTGAAAACTATGTATGCAAGTATATGTCGAACAATAATACTCAATCGTCTTCTATCGACGCGCACCTCAAAACGGTCCGTTCGGGCCATTGTATTTGATCGGCCTGCACTTATAGTTATCCAGCATAATATAATTCTCACCACCCACGTTCTCCTCTTGTGGACTAGCAGCCTGGATATACAACGTGTCCGTCCCACCAGACGTCTTGAACTCGATGTTGGCAGAGTACCACTGTCCAGGATAATAAGGCTTGTCCAGATTATCTGGCTGATTGAACCTGTTACCCAGAAACTTATCGGGCTTATACCAAATATCATCATTCCAGTACGTGCGGATGAAGGGGATCCAAGTGCCCATTTTTTTAGTTCTGGGGTCTTTCATTACACGCTCGTACTGTTTATCGATGTAGTAGTCATAGCTGCATTGAAAGGTCACGCCTGCGCAGGACGTTATGTCTTGCCACATTATGAAACTGGTGTAATTGACAAGGTTTTGGCTTTTCATGACTTTGCCATGACCGTCGACATATGCTTTGTCCCAGTCGAACGCGGAGTATACACTCTTCCACCATGGGCTGGTCCCGGCTGGGTACTCGAAGTCGCCGTCCTTGATAGGCATTTCGCATATCTTGGTTTCAACGGGGCGCGCTGTAACGGTCACTTGAGTGGATAGAACGGTGGTGATGGTCGATGTAACTCCATTGGTGACCGTGGTGAGGGTCGTAAGCGTTGTAGTCGCGATTGTGCCGACAGTGTTGGTAGCTTCAATTGAGTAGACAGATGTCGCGTCCGTGAAGATCGTCTTCGTGTAGGTAAACTTCTTCACGTCTGTAACAGCAACTGGCACAACGCTGGTAAACGCATCGTAGACGGTCTCATCAGCAGTAGACAGCGCAGTAGAGGTGACATCCACAGTAGTCTCAACAGTGGTGGTAGGCAGAGTGGAGGTAGAGGTCTCGGCGATATCAATCGACTGAACGACAGGGAACAGTTTCCTGCGAAGGTCGTAAATATCCTGTGTGCGGGTGACTTCCATCCACGTGTATCCAGTCGCGATACCGTAAAGAGTAATCGTGTCAATGATAGCGATTTCCTTGGTGACCTGCTTCACATCATCATTGGTGACAACCTTGGTGACAAGAGACTGAGCAGTAGGCGTCAAGAGAACAGTCTCGGTGACATCCTCATAAACTGTAAGTGTCGCGATAGAAGTGGTCCCATCTACAACAGTCGTGTCCGTGACAGTCTTATGGGTTGTGACGGTCGCAGCCGTGGTGAGAGTCAATGTGACAGTCTCACCATAGATCTTGTCAATCGTGGTGGATTTCTCAACAATCGTTTCAAGGCCTGCTGAAGCGTATACGGTTCGCGTAGGAAGGTCGGGCAAAAAGCATGAACACGCGCTGTGGTAGTGAGACTCGCCAAATTCGTTGATCCAGTGTTCTTCGAGGCTTTCAAGTCGAGGGATGCGGGCCTCGATGGCGGCTCGTTTCTTGTTGTTCAACCAGGGGAACTCGTGCTGAGTATAAGTTTTGCCCTTGATCTTGGTACTAGTCGAAGTAGAAACAGCTGTCCGATGTCAGTATATGTTTGTAGGCGCCAGGATGTCAGAAGAATTGGCCGCTAAGAGCCCAAGAGTCGAAATAATTTGGCCACCTTATGCTGGCGTTTAGGCTCGTGTTTAGGCTACTTTATCCATGTAGCCTGAACCTTGGAAGATAATCCTTCTGACACCCGTATAGATCAATTGAAGATACTCACAAGTCTCGGTAGTCTCGGTCGTCCACCCGATCGTCGTAATAGTGCTCGTGGCAAAATCCGTGTCAGTGCTAGTAGCGACCGTCTCCTCCACTGTGTCCGTCGCGGTAGTGATGTCGAAGGTCGTCGTCGGAACGGTAGTGTAGTCAGTATCCGTCGAAGCGAGGGTGACTGTAGTCCAGGTCGAAGTAAGGTAATCCGTGGTTGTGTACAAAACATGCGTGCGCGTAGACGGTATGGAGTAAACGACAAATGTACGTGAGTTGGTGACGTGAATAGTCATCCCAGGCGCGAACTTGATGGTTGTACCGGTGACTATATACTCCGTAGACGTAGTAGGGATGCTCTCAATGCTGGTGATAGTCTCAGTGGTAATATCCGTAGATGTAGCAGTGGTGATCTCGGTAGTGTCAGTGATCACAACGCTTGTTTCGGTCCCGGTTACGTCGTAGATTGTATCAACGCTCGTGGAACCGACATAGTCAACATCGGTTGTGTAGACGGTCTCGTAGGCAGTGGGAAGTTCAATAACCGTGCGAGCGACAGTATTGTAAATGGTTTTTGGCTCGACAATCTCAATGCTTCCATCGCGACGAACAGCCGTGACAGTTCTGTCCTCTCCAGCGACATAGTCGGTAGAAGGTGCGTTCAAAACAATCTTTGTCTCGCCAGGAAGATCTTCGATCACAGTGTCGAGCTCAGTCACGGTCGTCTCTGCTGATGTTGTGGCTGCGGCGGTGGTGACAGGCTCGATGGCGGTGGTACAGACACTGCTGGCGTAGGCCAACTCGACCCCGAAGGACGCGATGAGAGGATCATTTTGCCATTCTGCATTTGTGCCTTTAGGGTGTTAGTACGTGGATGCCTAGGTTCAGATAGGATACTCACAGTAATCGGCTGAAGTCGTGGTATCAGGACCGGTAGCGGTGGTGCTCGTCTCGGACTCGCTGGTGATATGGGTAGTGGTATCTGTAGTGACGCTGGAGACATCGGTTGTAGCGCCGGAGGTGGTAAAAGAAGCAGCTGTGGTCGTAGAGTCGGCAGTCAAGCTGGAAGTATCGGTTGTAGCTCCAGAGGTTGTGTACGAGGAAGCGTCAGTGGTGGCAGAGCCTGTAGTGATGCTGGAAGTCTCCGTCGTCAGGCCAATAGTCTCCTCGGTAGTCACAGTCGTAGCACCACTGGTCGTGGACGAGAAAGCATCAGTGGTGGTAGAGTCTATCGTCAAGCTCGAGATGTCTGTAGTAGCACCCTCTGTTGTGTAGGATGAAGTGTCTGTAGTGGCAGAGCTGGCGATGGAGCCGGACGTATCCGTCGCAAGGCTGGAGGTCTGCTCATTGCTGGTCTCACTCGTAGCACTGCTTATCGTGTCAGACGAGGTATTGGTGGTGGCAGAGGCCGAAGTGAAGCTGGAGGTATTCAGCGTGGTATCACTTGTTGCGTAAAAGGAAGAATCCGTAGTGCGCGAAGCCGCAAGCAAAGTAGATGTATCAGTCGAAAAGTCAGTGGCCTCGTTAGAAGTCGCAGTCGTAGTAGGACTGCTAGTCGCAATTGCCTCATCATCATCGGTGGTTGAAGTCGTCGCAGAACCGGCAGTCGCAGTTGCCTCCTTCGTCGTCTCAGTCGTAGAATAGCCGGAAGTCGCAGCTGACTCTTCCCCGGTGGAAATAGTCACAGTCGTAGCAGGACCGGTAGTCGTAACTGCTTCTTTGTCTGTCGTCACTGTGGTCGACAAACCAAGCGACAAACCATCGCTGCTCGTCTGCGTCTCGATACCCTCCGAGTTCTTTGTTGAGATACCAGTAGAGACGGTCACCGAGAACTCACTGATAACGCTCTCGGGCGCAGGAGTGAGACCAGACGAACCCGTAAAGGCCTCACTCGTCGCAAACGAGACAGCAAGAGAAGTGACAGGTTTCGGCTTGCAAGGACTGGCGAAAACATCAAACGAATGCAAGGCCGAAGCCAAACAAAACGAGAGGACAAGATGGCGAGCCATCTTCGGTCACAACACTCGCAAACACAAACACACATACAACGTAAAATGCACACAGAACCCCCGCGGCTGGGTGGGAAACACTCATCTTTATTCCCAATTCCCGTCATCTCTTACAAAGTCCATCGCCTCTCCTCTACCTTGCGGTCTCTTTTCTAGAACGAAGGATTAATTGCTTCGGAGCTGAATTGTCAAGCTATCGATTCCCTAAAAAGCACGACCAGGGGTAGCAGTGGTTAATTGGTTAGTCGGTGGGGACAATGAAGAAACTATCGATTTGACGATGGCTTCATTGAGCAAACCAGCCCGACCAACGCTTCTGGCCGATTGGTGCTTGTCGAACGGTTTATCCCCCTTTTATTTACGATCTGCGAAAGACCCTGTGGCGTTGTTAGTGTCCGTTGGTGCAGTTTCACGAGAACTTGGTCTCATGATGTGGCGGTTCGACCAACTGACATGTTTATCATGGCGCAAGATCTGTTGGCGCTTGTAAGTGTAATTTCCACATTATTTAAATAGGTCGTATCGATCATTCTGGGGTATTAATTGATCCAAAGGTCAGGCCTCCTTCAAGGAACACTATCGCCAAACTTGCTCAACCTGCCCCGCCCATCACCAAAGAGCCACCCAAGCTCACATTCTCTTCGGATTCACAAACACCAAGATTTCCTCCCAAGCCTTGACCAGCGACGTACCCATCGCTTCAATGATGATCCATATCTTTTGCGGAATATACTTGATCAGCCACAATATAGAGTACCCGAGCCACCAGATACATTCACCAAGAGTGCCAAAGAGTGCTTTGAGCACATCGTAGATCGTCCTGCCAAACGACATAATGAACCGGCCAATTGCTTTGGGCGCATCGATGAAGATGGCGCGGACGAGGGAGCAGAAGCCGTTCCATATATCTCGTAATGTGATGCCACGTAGGAATGTGACAATAGCCATTAGTGTTGTGTGGAGGAAGGAAAAGAACTTCATGAAGATGTTGGAGATCGCTTCGCCGATGTTCTTCAATCCACGACCGATCCATCTCAGGACTGACATTATAGCGCCAGGTATTTCCTTCAGCACTCTCCAAAGCGATTGGAGGACGTACTTCACGAATGACGGAATCTCCTTGATGCCCTTCCAGATTGCTTTCCCTGCGCTTTTGACGTGCCCAGGTATCGCAATGATCCCCTTCTTGATCTTCCCAGGCAATTCCTTGACGAAATTCTTGATCTTGTGGCGACGTCTCCAAACTGCACAACAAAGTTCCTTCGGCGCCTCGTACAAGAGAAGTTTGGGAAAGTCCCATACCAGTATCCTGATAAACTCGAACAGCTTCTCTGCAGCGCGTCGCGCCCTCTCCATCTGCTTGCGGTGTACATGCATCCATCTCTTCCACGAACCGCCGCGAACGTGAGGCAGGTATTGTACGATTTCACGATGCTTGTTGATCGCTGCAAGTCGCAATGCGATCGCGCCATCCGGGGCGATAAGGTCGTGTTTCGCGCCGTAATCTTCGATCAGCACTTTGACCAGGGCCAAATGGCCACTCTCGGCAGCCACCATCAACGGAGTCCGCTCCGGCAAGTCGTCGACCTTGATGCGTCTATCCTCGCTTTTCACGCGACCGTATTCGTTGACACTTGCACCGAGCGCGACAAGACGACTGACCATGGGCAGTTTCCCTGCGCGCACAGCAGCAATCAATGGCGTCTCTCGGTATCGACTCGTGGTATCAGGCGAAACCCATCCGCGGGATGTAAAGTCGGCGACGACATCATCGTGTCCGTTTTCGATGGCGCGGAAGAATGCGTCGACAATGTCGGTCTCGATACGGTAGGCTTCATGGTACGTGTTCCAATCCTCGTCGACGGTAAGACGCTGTAAATTCGTCGAGCGACCGGCGGGTGAATGGAGAATCGGAAACTCTACACCGGAGGAAGCTTCGATGCGATTGAGGAGATCGTCATTGTCGGTAGCCGAGTATGTCGGTAGAGGAATGTCTTCAGATGGCGATGTCATTTGCGGTTATCGATAGAGGATGCCCAGCCTTCAATCCCGCTGGGGGGCGGGCGGTTATTTGAATGCATCTTTCGTGTCGTGGCTTTGGAATTTGGTGTTTGTTGGCGTCGGGCTGTGTAAAGCAACTTGAAGCCATACCGACATTGTGGGAAGGTTGCTCAGCTGGCTGTCCTGCCACCGCCAATGATGTAGTTGCAGGGGTCCGTGAATTAGCGCGGGCTGTCCATAGGGCTGATCAGGTCAAGCTTCAATGGAGACACTTCCATGGATGTCATTGTTGGACTCGGAGGGGGTTAAAATTGCAGTGAAGAATCAGTGTCGGCCCAAATTGAGGCCAGTGAACCACGCATCATGATAATGAAGGAACCTAGGGGGAAAGAACATGCCCGTTACACTGCAGTTTTAAAGGTATCGTGAATCAACTGTAATCATTGTTCCCAACTCAAACCCTTGGAGGGGCTTAAGATTGGAAGGAAATGTCACACCACTCTACGTGCGGCTCTGCAGTGAGTACCTACCTAGGTACTATGTTTATTCTTTACTGCAATTTTAACCCCGTCCGAGGGCCCTAGAGAAACCCGGAGCATCAGTGGTCTACGAGCGGCTCTACGAACGGCTCTGTGGTAAGTGGAGACTGCGCTTCTTCCTGGGATGAGGTGCTTTCGGAGAGGGTTAAAATTACAGTAAAGGAAATGGAGAAACTCGCCTCACACCTTCACTGCAATTTTGGCATCAGGTACCCTGTGTTTTAGTTTCCTTTTACCTTTGAAGGAGGTTAAGTGCAGTGAAGGTGTTGGTTGAAGGATCAAGGGCCAGGGACCTTAAAAGCCGGCCGTTTTCGGCCGGATCGCGCCTTCAGAGGGGATTAAGATTGCAGTGAAGGAAGAATGTTTCGTCTCACGGGCTGTGCATTTTACCCTGAAGTATCAGGTCTGGGGTACTGTATGCCCTCGGAGAGGGCCAAGATTGCAGTGAAGAAACCTAAAGGGGGTAAAAGTGTAAGTTCAAGCGACAAATTGAGGTACCCGTACGGAGTAGAAGCGGGCAGCTATTCGGTGGGAGCATGCCCGAGGAGGGGGCTAGAATTGCAGTGAAGGAAGCGCCGTTAAGGAAGCACGAGTGGGAAAAACACTGGATTCTAACCCAGGTGTCCTACGTTTGAACTACTCTACGCATGATTCCTACCTATAGCTCTTGATTGGGGTTGTAATTGTGGTGAAGATATTTATTCCTCTATCATTACCCTGCCAGTCCTGCAGGTTGAAGTTATTATTGCTTGGGGTTGGAGGGGGTTAACATTGCAGTGTACCTTAGTGCGCTCTCCGGTCACCCTGGACACCTTCACTGCAATTTTAGATCCATAGCTTCATTAACCTTCCAGCGCCAGTGAAATAACAACAAGATGACTTCTACACAGTCCCTCACATCAACTCTATAATACTTTTGCTTCTAGCCGCTTTTACGAGTAACAGCTGAAAGGATAGATGGCGTTTACTTGAACGGTTGCGTCTGGTAACTTGAAAGCTTCTTTTCCACAGTGTTCAGCTTACAGTCAACGACGTTGAAAACCCTTGCCGCGACAGCAACTATTACTGCCATACTCAAGATAAGAAACGGATGGATGTCCATAATAAATAATTCTTGCACAGCCCATCCCCGATAATGCGTGCTAGATACAGAGCTACCCGGCTATTCCACTGTGAAAAATAAGCGATATCAAATTGTATACATCTTCCGCCACACAACCTTACCCTCCTTTGGATCCATGATCACCGCGTAGTGTGTCTCATCATTACTTATCTCATCATGCTCCAAAAATTTAATCACATCAGCTTGAGTGACAACATCTCTGCTCTGCTTGTACCGTCTTCGACGAACGAGCGATCTTTTTGTCCACATTTTTTCTAGGCACTCTTTCCTGTCCAGCGACAACCCAACTAACTCAGCCATGCCGAGGGCACCGTCCATGCTCTCTAACTCTGCTGCCGCCTGCTCTAAGCGCGAGGGGTCCTCCTCGTCTTTGAGATCGTGGTTATAAGCAGTGAGGAATGTGTCGGAGTCGCGGACTTTGGCCCTTCTGTAGTCTTTCTCCACGATGTATACTCGTTCTGGTTGGCAGAATATGAGATATGCGGAAGTTGAATCAGATGCCGTCAGCTTTTTCAAGACCTTTTGTACGTAATTATCAGAGATACCGTGCTGGGTTGGGTCGCCAAATATAGGACTTTCCGGTTGACGCAACGATTCGATCGACTCATCTAAAAGAATGTTTCTCAGGGCGCTTGAGATGGATTGACGATAACCGAAGATCACCATAGCTTGGTTCCATCTAAAGGATAATCGTTGACGCAGTGTCTCATTCGCATGGTATGGCCGAAAATTCAAACTCATGCTCAACCCTCTCCGCACTCCTGTCAACACGCCGACATAGCCAAGATAAGTGACTGTAGTAGCAACTACAGGTCCGCCGGCGTATTTCAAAAAGTCAAGCTCAACAATGATGTGCCGGAGCTTATCCATTCCCCAATCCAGGGTACGAAAATGCAACATCCGTGTTGTTCGACCCGGCAAATCCAGCGTGCGAACCCCGCCGCTTGTGCATCCCAGCAAGAGGTCTAGAAGGACATTGAAAGCGACGAGGATATGCATAGGGATACCGATGGCTGTTGAAATTCCGCGTAGCTCGGCTGTTTCTTCTTTTGAGTGGACCCGTCTTAGAAGATATGGTGAGATAGAGGAGAGCCATTTCGATACATGTGAACCTGTGAGTTCAAGAAGTAATTCATCAAACAGACTTGGCAGGTCGCAAGAGGTGACGGCTTCTACAAAGTGTGGAATGATGTGGGAGTAACGCTGCTCAGGCGGCTGGGACAGGTCGATGACGAATTTTGGTATCGTTGAAGAGCCACTCATTTGCGACGCTGGATTGAAGTTGATGTACTCTTGGGTTCTTACAATTGATGATCCGGATACGTGTGATATGAGAGAGGCAACTTCGAGACTGTCGTGCAGTCTTATGGCTGCCTGCTCTGCAACATATCACGTGATCGTCGTCTGGTGTCTTTCCAGTCAGATGTGTCCAGGAAACGTAATCATTGAGTGAGAGCCTGAGGGGGGGTTAAAATTGCAGTGCAGACCGATCCGATCTGCACTCGGCTCTGCTTTGAGCTGGATAGGGGCCGTGTACCTGATTCCACCTCAAACCCCTCGAGATGGTTAAAAATGCAGTGAAAGATGAGCCCCGACACAGCCTCAACATGGGTAGCTACAGGTTCCAGCCATACAGCGAACAGTAATGACAGCTTGTGGTACGAAGCAGCAACCCATACTTTCATCGCTCAAATTGTTGGAGGTGACCCAGTGAATATTTCGTTTCGCTATTTTCTACGAAGTGCCTATGATACTGGCCGGGGAAGTAACAGAAGAATAGTTTTTCAACTCGTAGGGTACTAAAATAATGTGGTCTACGTGCGGATCCTTTTGGCTGCAAAGCGGCTAGACCTTTTCGTCGGTCATGCTCTGGGTCGCTACTGTTTCCGACAGCTACTGGAACCGATTTAGCGAAGCTGACTTGAAGCATGAAATACGATAACAACCACAATATGACTCAGCAAAAGATCAGGGTTTCAATCCTATGATAGTGTTTAAAGCTGATCATCTATCAAAGA
Source organism: Fusarium incarnatum (assembly GCA_004367075.1). Lineage (NCBI taxonomy): Eukaryota > Fungi > Ascomycota > Sordariomycetes > Hypocreales > Nectriaceae > Fusarium > Fusarium incarnatum. The sequence goes on along the minus strand of QGDZ01000149.1, from coordinate 131,388 downwards.
ATGGAGCATGCAGAACTCAAGTCGATTGTCCCGACGACCTCGGTGATGACGCGATCGGATGGAACACCGAAACTGTTACAGGGTAGCCAACTGGGGAGTCCAACCTCAATCAGCTGCAACCGCACGATGTCAATAGCCAATAGTCAATCTCGAGCACATCTAGTGAAAGAACCATTGCGCATGTCTAGACTACCCTGACACCATGTGTGCTATCTATCCGTCTCCCAATAATGCCCGAAACGAGCGATGTTTCTTATCTTCAACGTCGATCTACCCCACCTCAACGGCCGCTAACTACATCCATTTGTAATCATGAATCCTACATTGTCTCAATATCAACTCATGAGTCCATTAAGTTCGTTCATTCTCATTTATCCAATTGATAGCATTATCACCGAAGATCACCATGACACTCATCAAAGCCACCAGCAACAAGTCCCTCAAGGGTCACAAAGCCATTATCCTTCTCAACTCAGCGCCTCCCGAGGACCAAATCGACGCCATAGAGAAACAATTCCCAGATCTTATCATAAAGACATTCACCGAAAAGAAAAATGGCGAGCCTCTGGAGCCTGCATTCGATGAGAAGGAGTGGGAAGATACTACCATCATCTTGACTGCTGTGGCGACATCTCATCTGCTTCCGAAACCGGAGCAAGCGCCTCATCTGCAGTATGTCCAGCTTACCAGTGCTGGAGCGGACCACATGATGGATAAGCCTATCTTCACTGATACAAAAATCCCTGTTTGTACTGCTAATGGTGTTCACGGGTGAGTTCTGCTGAGTGTTAGGGTAGGATGTTGCTGATGATACAGGCCTCAAATTGCCGAGTGGGTTATTGGAACTTATTTGGCCCATCGTCTACGATGTAAGTTACAGAATCCGCATGAGTATTCGAGCTAATGGTAAAACAAAGTGAAGGAATACTCCAAACTTCAAGATGAAGGTAAGTGGAAGCGTATCAACAAAAACGATGAAGATACAGCCGGCAAGCGAATGTATGACACCCTATCTCCAGATCAAGACTCCAAGCTAAACCCCACAGCGGCATCTTAGGCTACGGTAGCATAGGTCGTCAAACAGCCCGTGTCTCCAAAGCCCTAGGTCTAGACGTCCACGCTTACACCCTCCACCCACGCGATACACCATCCTCTCGCCGCGATGAGTCCTACTCTCCACCCGGTCTCGGTGATCCAGAGGGTGAATTCCCCAGTAAATGGTTCTCCGGAGGCTCTACACAAGAGATCCACGCCTTCCTCGACTCAGGTCTCGACATCCTCGTCATAGCTTTACCACTCACCGAGAAAACCAAAGGTCTTATCTCTAAACCTGAGTTTGAACTCTTTGCCAAGAGGGGAACGTTTGTGATCAATATTGCGAGAGGACCTATCGTGAACACGGATGACCTTTTCGAGGCGTTAAATAGTGAGGCTATTTCTGGTGCGGCGTTGGATGTTACTGATCCTGAACCTTTACCGGAGGGGCATCCGCTTTGGGGGGCTAAGAATGTGACCATTACGCCTCATGTTAGTGGAAACTCTTCCTTTTATTATAAGAGGTTGTTTGATATCTTTGGGCTGAACTTGGAGAGGTTGGGCGAGGGAAGGGAGGATTTGATTAACATGGTTAACAGGAGAGAGGGATATTGAGCACACTACTAGGTCGATCCGCATGGCTTCAAGGAAACTGACTCTCATACTACAATAGGCGAAGATGTTCAGGCTTGTCACTGGAGTATAGACCAATATGACTGTCTCTCACTCATTTATTCGAATCTGGTCTCGAGCTGTGTCGTTAGAGGACCACCCCGCGACGAATAATTATCGATGGATCAGCAAAGCATGGAGTTGGTTGAAAACAGACAATTATATAACAATTTCCTATGTAGAAGTCCAAATGGCAATCGATACTGACAAGTAAAAGGGGAGTCTGTATAGCATATTAATAGGTTTGATAGCTTGTTTGTCTTTGATTTCGCTTTTCTTTGTCGCGTCACATCATACGCCCCCAAGCCAATCTTGTTTGCAATATCTCCAATATTTGCTTTGTTAACTAGCCAAATGATTCAGGCTACATTGTCTTGATAGGCCTTAGAGTTTGCCACAGGAGTTTTGCCCTCCAGTGCAGATGATCCGCAAGATTGCCAATGCAGCGGTGGATCCAATTGTTTGCTGTGCGACACAACTTTCTGGATACTTTGAAGAATTTCTCCGTCACTGCGGTTGCCTGAAAAACTACTTCTACAGGGCTGGAGGGAAGAGTTCCAGGACAGATGCCAGTATGTTATGAATTGGATGTGCATGACTGGAAATCAGCATCAACATCATCACATCTCTCCTCTCCTCCATCAACAAGATACTCCAATATCTGAGTGCTGACCTCAGTATCGACACAAGGAAAGATGACGTACTGCGGCCCTTGTGAGCGCTCCTTCGTCAACCCCCAGGCACTACACCAGCACCTCCAAAGCAAACACCAAGACATTTACTGCTTTCGTTGTCAGAAGCACTTCCCTCACTCCAGAGCTAAACAGCAACACATCGAAGACTCTTCCCGTCATAATATCTGCTACCTCTGTTCGAACCCGGCTGATTTCGCCGAGGAGGACGCCCTGGATCAGCACCTTGAGGAGGATCATCATACTTGCTCGGGTTGTGGCGAACAGTGTGACAGCGGGTTCGAGCTTGCGCAGCATGATCAAGATGTACATAACATATGCCGACACTGCAAAGATTCCTTTAGTTCCCAGTCGAATCTGAAGAACGTAAGACTCCATTTCCTACTAGTTGCAATTCGTCGCTAATTATTCCAGCATCTGAAAACGCACATGGCGAAGACTATTGAGTGCCCTGGCTGCGACCGAATGTTCATCTCAAGCTCAGCCATGGTATTGCACCTCGAGGCTGGCTCCTGTCCATCCGGCACTGACGACGACTCCGTTGGTGCTATAGCCATGGCCTGCTACTACTCCCAAGACTACCTTTCAGATCACTGGAACTTTGATTTTCAGTGTCCGAGATGTGGGGAAGATTTCGTATTAATGAGTGCGTTGCTGCAGCATTGCGAGAGTGTTGATGGCTGTGACGGGGAGTTGCGAGCTTATGGAGCGTTATGGCAATTCTCGGAGTATTTGGAACAGCGTGTGGGAGGTGCCTAACGACAGAAATTCTTCAAGAAGCACGGCGTTTGGATAGAGAAATAGTAATGCCAGTTGGTGCGAGGGTGGGCGAGAAGTGAACAGAGGAATAAAAGCAGCGAATTGGCCTGTATTGAATCGTACTGTAATTGTATTTACCTTGGACAGATACTCTGCTGCCTAGAGATAGATCGAGTCTCCCACTCACAACATATGGGATTGGATTTACATCTTGGACTTCTGGGACGTTGGCGTGAATACTTTAATTGAATAGGTGTAATGGCTAAACTATCTAAAGATCCGCAGCACCAGTGCCCTTCTCCTTCTCATATTCCTCCAACCAAGCCTTGGTAAACTCAATAATATCATCTTGCGCCTTCTTAACAGCCGGAGGCGGCAGTCCAATCTCCTCACTACCAGGCGCCAAACCATTCTCATCCCAATGATGCACACCATAAGGAATCAAAATGAATGGCTCGCTAACAGTAGACTCTCTGTCGGTGTTGTAACCAATAGCATGAGGTGTGGCAGCTCTCCAAGGATCGTACTCGCCATCGATGAAGGCGACGCGAGGGTAGCTGAAGTTGAAACCGCCGAGCTTGTTGATGGACTCGACATTGGGAGGGGTGGTGATGTTGAATTCTTCGCGGCAGGGAATTGTGCTGTATTCTACGTCGATAAGGCGGGATACCATGGGGAGTTGGTCCTTAGGTGCGCCGGAGCCGGTTTGCCAGTATCCCCATTGTGTGCAAGTCTGGTATGTCCACTGGCGCGACATAGAGTTGGGATCGAGCTTGGTTTCGTTCATGGAGTTGCGGATAGAGTAGCATCCATCCAGAGTCAAATCCTTACAGCGTCCAGCCTGGTCGCTCTCGACGTTAGATCGGACGTAGCCGATGTAGTTGAGGAAGCGGTTCGTCAAGTACTTGAGCTGCTTCTTGTGACCGGAAGCGATGAGCCACTTCTTGACATAAGGCTCAAGATGACGGGTGCTGGCGTAGAGGATGTCGTCGGAAGAGACACTGCCGCAGTAAAGACCGAAGCTAGACGAGTCCTCCGCAGGATCCCAGTTGTTTCCCTGCAGACCACCGATTCCTTGGGCGATAGTCTGAGCGAAATCGTCATCCCGAAGACCAAGAAGGCCGAAAGCGATCTTGAGCTGCTTCTTCTCTTCTTTGTTGTCGCCCATGAGAATATCGTCAATGACGCGTGTGAGTTTCTGTGTCACCTTGGCGCAATCGCCAGGCGCAAAGAGACGAGCAGCCTCAAAGTACTCCCAGTAATCGACAATAGCAGCAGTGACACCAGAAGATGAGATACCACCCCAGAAAAGATCAGGGTAGAGCTTGCGCGCGAACGCAGCGAAAGCACCAGCGTAAGAACCGCCGTAGATGATGTACGGTGTGTTGGTAGCGGTCAAATTGTGCTCCTCCATGCCTGGAAACTCAACATGCTCCGCAAAGTACGCGGTATCAGCAAGAGCCTGCTCCGTGGACAAAAACCTCATGTTCTCAGGTTTTAAATCGGGAACAGGAAAGCTGGTTCCGTAGTACCGATGCTCAAGGATAACGCCGATACCACCCGTCGCGTTAGCCAGCATTTGCAGAATGCCATGCTCGAGGAAGGGAATACGGTCTTCGCCTGAAGTTTCTCCAGATGCCAGGATGATGACTGGACCGCCCTTGCGATAGTACTGCGCGTCGAACCAATACCTCAGAGGGAACTTCTTGTCTGAGTGAGGCTCGTAGAGGGTGTCGTTGTGGAAATGATCGACCGGGACGCTGATGTTTACGGCCTTGGGACCGTCATCTTTAGCGCGAGGAGAGAGGGCATACGCGTTTCCTCCTGCGGTAAACGTTAGGAGGAAAGCAGCGCAATTGACAAACCATCCAGGCGCCATTTTCGATAAGAATAATGGTGATGAAGATGTTTGTTGTTTTGTCTTAAAAAGTGGCGGGGCGTTGCCCGCTATATAGTACTAACGGCAGCCACTGTAAATACCTGGATAGGCAGCCCCAGTGAAGTGGAAGGCTCCATCGCGTGGGTATCCGGGCACCTTCCCGAACGAGGTTGACTAGCATCATGGGTCGCCCTGCGATACAGAAGTTCCCCAGGTAAAGTCACATTTTAGTACAAGGATCGACGTTTATGAACGGAACCTTTGTTAGGTCAACGGCAAAGTATGAGCCGATTCTTGATTGTTATCTTTTTTTGACCCCGCAATTGACATCGCGTAATTGAATTGATGCGGCGTAAGAATAATCTCATCATCTCCATGACGAACAAGTATCCGAGTCGTGATACGGTAGATCAAGTAGCTCGTCATGGAGATGATGAGATTATCCTTATTTCTCTTTCTTGATGTTAGGCATAGTGGGTAAGGCTTGTAGTCGCATAATGATCCAGCATCATGGTGTTCGTATATTCATACTCCTCATCCTCACGGATAAAATCATCTTGGCATGATTAGCAGAGCATATTCAATTGAGGTGCTTGAGACTTACCATTCAGAGTTCTTTTATGACCGCAACTCGTAACTCATAAATCTTCGAAACCTACGCCTTCACGTTCCATCCATTTTGTCAACGGCACTGTTTCATCGCCAACGAGAACACGGTCTGGAAATGTCATCGGCTCCCCTGCCGCACGATCATGAGAGGTTTTCCGAAGACTTGTAAATGTACCATAGCAAGCCTCTACACCTCCTCTTATTACATCGTTGCAGGTATAGGTGTGACGTATCCCGGTGTATTCCGGATCCATGATGGCATCTTGTAGCTTTGCAGATATACCCCAACCGTCCATGGCCTTTGTCCAGACTGTATCATCTTCATCGTATATATCCCTGGGGAAGTCGACATGTTCGACAATATAGTCCATGAATGTTTGCTCCATCTTGTGCGGCCAGTCGACGACGGGCCAGTTCTCATACTGGTACCATAATTCTTGGGCCCTTTCTTCAGTAAACCCACAGCAGATTATCGTAGCCTTGGATATGATCTGGTCTGGAAAAGAACTAAAAGCTTCGGGGTGCGTGTCTGGTCGGGCGTCGAGTGGGAACTCGAAGTGTACCTCACACCAATCTGGGTTAAGATAAAGTCGCCTTTTATGTAATTTTCTGAAGCCGTTATCATCGACTGGAGTAAGAAGACCCGATGCTTCAAGTGTGGCTGCATCGTCGAGGTGGAAAATGTGTGAAGGTGGTATGTGAAACATGTTGAAGGTCGGTTGCTTCGTGCCTCAGGTGGAGAAGAATTGGTTGAGTACGAGTTTGAAGGTTCGGCAGAGTCGACCGACCGATCACGACCTGTAGGGCTATTCGACGTATGTAGTTGATTGAAAATGATTAGACTTTGGATACACCGGTGAGTCACTCAGAGAGATGGGTTGAAACAAAGTTCATCGTATGCAATGAACATAGACTTTCCAGCCCTCATCAAATGTGGCTTTTGACAATAACCATCTCCCAAACCAGGTATAAATATTCTCTTCCATCCTCCAAGTCTTGTTTGTTCTTGAACACCCAACACCCAACACCCGATACCTAACACTCACCCACTTAACAGCAACCACCATAACTCATCGACACAATGAAGATTTGGAAACCCGAAGACCCTCTCCCAGGCTCAGATGTATTCCAAGACGAAGAACCTTATGACAAGAGTTGGATATTTGAAGACCCTCAGTCAGAGGAAATCATCCAACAGCTTGGTTTCGACAACCCGACAGCTGCTCACCTATGGCGAAGGTGGAGTGATTGGGCAGAAGAAGGGGGCGCGGAATTTGACTGCCCAGCTCGCGACGTCCCATACTTGGCCCTTATCAAAGGCAGCGTTGAGTTCTCCAAAGACGCTTGGGGTGATAATGATGCGGTCTGGATTGAATGGATGCAGAAGCATGGAATTGCGACAGAGTTGCAGGATGCTATCATGGATCCGACATTCAAACAACTCCGATTGACGCGCACCTGTGAACAGTGGGTTCTCGATACAATTGATATGCGCTACGAAACCTTTTACGACAGAGGTACCGCATTGAAAACTGGGACAAGCGAAGAGCTTCAAGATCTTGAGAGCGATGGCAACACTGTTGCTTCTGGCAGCAACCTTGCACCTGCAAAGACACCGGGCGTGACGGTGCTATACAAGGCCATCGTCCTGAACCATTTTCGAAACACCAATTGTCCCCTTCTCGACTCTGAGGGACGCCTAAGCCACATGAGCCACCTCTGGAAACAACGAACTGTTGTTTTCCACCCAAGCGGGTCGGTGATCTACCTCGGCACTTCCCTTGAGACCGCGCAGCTCCACGCATCGTATCTGAGAAGGCTCTCCAATGGCCTGGACACAAATGTTGTCATAGTCCGACTATGTCTCCCAGACATAGCTTTACACAACACAGCCGTCCCAATCTTTTTCCCAAACGACGACTGGAAGAAGCTAGTTTGGTACTGCCAGACGGATGGGGAGGATAAGGAGCTCCGCGACGAGGTAATCCAACTGTGTAGGGCTCCAGTGATGGTTGGAAACCTGACGAGTAGGCCTAAGGAAGCGTTGAGTGACCTTGGCTCATGGGAAGAATTTACCGAGGAACATGTGCTGAGGCTAGATGGCAATGCAGACGGTGATATTCACTATGCATTTAAACACGATGATGGAGAGGACTTTTTGGAAGACCATGTCACCGATGGTGAGGTCATACCTTATTCGAAAGAAGAATATCTTGAGTGGATGAAGAAACATGTGGATCCGTCACAACGGAATATATCCCGGAGTCAATGTTGCCTTCAGTAACGGTGGCCTTTATTTTAGGTAACTTGGCGTAAACAGTATCGGCTAAAGTAGAAATTGATACATATGAAAACCACTTTCTTCTTAGATTTCCTAATCGATAAAGACATTAAAGACATCATACCATCTCCAACGTCAGGGATTAGTGTAAAGCCAAGATAAACCCGCATGGAACCAACCTCCAATTGTCCAATCAGCTTTCAGCCTCTTATCGCTCACTGTATATCCGCCATGATTTATGCCCTGTCTTCCCCAGTCGTTCATGCCCTTTGACATCCACATCTACTCTTCAAAAACCGCATGGCTGGCAAACGATCTCGACAAGGATGTGGAGAGTGTAGAAAACGCAGAAGAAAGTGTGATGAAGTCAAGCCGAGTTGTGGACTGTGTGTTTCATCTAACCGGGTATGTCGGTATGAATTGCAGCTTGTTTGGAGTCAGAGGGCTCGAATATCAAGAACGGGTATGTATAAATACTCCAACGCCTGCTATATCACTCATGCAAGATGATTACAGTGCCCTCCGCATCGACCACAAGTCGCTCTACCCAGATCACCAAAACAAACGAGTTGACGATCCCCGAATCACTCCCTAACGGTCTATCTCTCCCAAGAAAATACAAAAAGCTGCTACACCATTTCGCAGAAGGTGTTCTCGCCTCACTATCAAGCCATCCAACAATCCATCAAGATTTCTGTCGAGGTCTAATGCCGACAATGCTCCAGTCCCCACATCTCCTCTCCGCAAGTCTCGCCCTGTCAGCTTCAAGCCTAGCATCAAGAGGAGTCCAAGAAATCGAAGGAACAAATATCTTTCGAGTGACGGAGCATTTGCAATCTTCTGGCTTACCTCTTTTACGATCAGCGCTGGAACAAGGACAGCAGAGTGAAATTCTCATTGCAACCTGCCTCATTTGGTGTCTTGCGGATGTGTTTTCTGGACAGCAAGGAATGACGAGATGGCCTGTTCACTTGAAGGGTATCAAGGCGTTACTAAGAGGGCAAGAGAGGTTTGATAGTGGTAATGTGGCTTTGAGGTCTGCAATGAAGCATCTTTATATGCTGTATCGAGCTTTGGAAACGCTACCTCATGTGCCTTCACTGGGACTGATAGCTTCATCGCCAGGAGGAAAGACGACCATCGGCATCTCGACCCCACACACTGCAAACTCGCAAATCGATGGGTTTCTGGGGTACAGCGAAGAACTCCTCGACATATTACAACAAATCAACTCGAATGTATCGGGGAGTCAAGGGACACCGGACGCAGATGTTCTTCTTGGAAGGCTAAACACCATCATCAGCCGAGATGTCAAGCATCCACCAGGGGTATCAATATCATCCCTCTCATCACAGTCAGGCCGCGAATTTGCACTCTGCAACAAAGTCTTTCAGCAAGCCACCCTAATCCAACTATACAGACAGCTATACGGTTTATCATCCTCATCCGAGCCGATAAGAACGGCCATCGAAACCATCAACGGGATGATAAGTAATATGGCACAAGGCGAGCCGTGTCATACATGGGTTGCTATGGCCATGCCCTTGTTCACTGTTGGCTGTGAAGCGTACAAGGAAGATCAGAAGAATTTCATCTTGGATAAAATCCACAAACTGGAGGTGTGCATTGGGTCCTTGCATGTCAAGGTCATTGAGCAGGCTTTGAAGGATATTTGGAAGTTAAGACAAGACTTTGAAGATTCTGACGGTGATTTATGCGCTGAGTATCTACTTGGTAAGTGCTTTTATAAAGTCTGTCGATACTTGGCTAACCATGATTTCTGTCCGACAGAAAAGCTGTCATATAACATTGTTTTGTTCTAGGCGTAGCTAGTCCCTGTCAAAGAAGCCTTCTACAGCTCTTCTTCTTTCTTTCCATCCATCATGCGGCTGAGAGGTCCCTTCTTCACCATGATAGACATGACCTCATAAAGAACATCAGCGGCTGCCATGGTAGTATGCTCCGCATTAGTGTCATAAGCAGGCTACGCAACTAGTCAGTATAGTCCATCACTAAGATCATGTGCAACTTACAGCAACTTCAACAATATCCGCAGCAATCAGATTCAAGCTCTCCAATCCTCGAATAATCGTTCTCAACTCTCTAGTCGACCACCCACCAGTCTCAGGCGTACCAGTAGCCGGAGCAAAAGCGGGATCAAGAGTATCAATATCAATCGACAAGTACACGGGACGATCTGGACCGACACGCTTGAGGATTTTCTCGATGATGCCAGTTGTTCCGATGGTATCGATTTCTCGAGCTTCGACGATTTCAAAGCCGCAGTACCCATCGTTATCGTAGTCACTGGGACCGCTGAGAGTGGTGCGGATGCCTGCGTGGATGTTGGTGTCATTGACGAGGAGACCTTCCATTGCAGCGTGGTAGAAGTATGTGCCGTGGTTAATGCTTGCGGCTTCAGAAGGTGAACCGCCGAAAACTTTTGGCCTCCCTGTATGATGGGTCAGTAATAGTAGATCTCTTCTGGTTTCGAGATAGCTTACAGGTGTCCAGATGACTGTCAAAGTGGATAACAGTGACGGGCCCATAAGCTCTGTTGATTGAGCGAAGAAGAGGCAGAGTAATGGTATGATCACCGCCAAGAGTGATGATTCGAGGTAGAGTCTTTCCCTTAGTCGCTGGACCAACTTTATCCGCATCTGTCATGGGTGGTCGCGAGAGGAGACTGTAATGCCCTTCTTCAATCTGTTGAAGCGCAAACTTGTTGTCATAGCTACCATAGTGTAAGTATTCAATCGTCATGGAGCGGGATAAGACTTACGAGGTCACAGGGATATCACCACAGTCCAGGACTGTAGCCCAGCTGTTGAATGGGTTGGTGGCCAAGGGAACATTATAACCTCCACTGCAAGTCGTCAGTCATGGAGCAAGAGACTCGGCAACGGTGACGTACTAAAGATTAAGTCTTCGAGAGCCTTGTCTAATGCCAGAAGGTCCAAATCGAGCACCAGGTCTGTACGAAGTACCTGTATCAAATGGAGCACCGATGAAGGCGATGTCATATTGGATACTGTTATGGCCTAGGCAGGGTTGGTATGGGAGACGTCCGAAAGTGCTGATTCCTGAGAAGACAGAGTCGGCCTGAGTTGTCAGTATGACCATTCAGATTGGCTTGTGGAGTGATTGCTTACTTGAGTGCCGCCATCACCAGGTAGCCTGTTGTACCAAAGTGACTGATGGGGACCTTCCATCTGCTTCTGGTCATGATTGCCATGAGCAAGAGCCACAGAGGCGATGCTGAGGAGAGAAAGCGACGTGAAAAGCATGATGATGGACTTTTTCACCGTGAAGAGTGATAGAGATTGAGTCTGGACAAGCACGAAACGGTAGAAAAACAGCCAATATTTATGCTAGTCTACAGACTTCATGAACATGATCATAGTCCCACCTGATGCTGTGACATGCATCCTAACGTCACGACCATTGACTGGCATATTCTTGTTTTCCGGAATACTCACATCATCGTAATTGATGCTATTGAGTAATATCATCACCCATCTACATCAACTCTATCGAACGCCCGTCAATGAAGTGCGTAAATCACCATATTAGGCTAGTCCAAGGTAGAATATGCGATGAGACCCCAGGCAGATCGGCACCCCGCAACTCGGTGTTCTTATCGTGGCTAAGTTACCGCATTGAGTAACCACGATAGATAAGGACGTTGCACGGTCATAGTTTTAAGTTTATGCCGTGTAAGCACTGCGGTTTTGATGACATGTTGGACGAAATGCCTCATACTAACCAAATACGCCTTCGGGATGCAGTAGGCGGATGCTGCATGTTGTGCTGATGCAGGCTTATCTCGAGGCGAAGGATTGAAGTGGCTTTTGGGAATGGCGGCATGAGGGTCTGGCCCGTCTGTGGGGTAAGCGATGGTTCGGTCTGTGGCCATGAGAAATGAAATGAGTAGGTGAACGAGTGTGTCAGGATAATTAGTTAATGTCTTGATTCTTGAAAGACCTCGTCGCACTCGGCCACATGGTCATCAATGGCGATCTCCAGACTTGTCAACATTCATACCATCGAAATGGCCTCTCAGCATCAACCATCTTCGAACGTCTCGCCTTCAGTCTTGGAGTCCTTCCCAGACGAAGAAACCCCTCTGCTTCAAAACCCATCGACCGAGCCCAAAGTACCATCCAGCTCACCATGGCTATCCGAAACAATCCTACTGGTGAAAGCCTCTGTACCAGTCATACTGGCATACATGCTTCAAAACAGCCTCCAAACAGTCTCCATCCTCATAGTCGGCCGTATCTCTCCCGAAGCACTCGCGACAGCTGCATTCTCGTACATGTTCGCCATGGCAACAGCCTGGCTCATCGCTCTCGGAGGAACGACTGCTATTGATACACTCGGATCGAGTACCTATACAAGCTCGAAGAATAAACACGATCTGGGAATACTACTGCAGAGAGGCATGGTTGTTTTGACGGGCTTTTATGCTGTTGTTGCGATCATATGGTGCTTGTCTGGGTACATCTATCGTGCTCTTGGACAGGAAGACTTCATCTGTGTCCAAAGCCCAAGATTCCTGATGTTTTTGATCCCTGGTGGTCTTGGATACGTCTGGTTTGAAGCCATGAAGAAGTTCCTCCAAGCACAAGAGATCTACAGGCCTGGTACATATGCTCTTCTCGTTACATCGCCTCTCAATGCGCTGCTGAACTGGCTCTTCATCTACCCTCTCGGCTTCGGTCTTGATGGAGCCCCAATTGCAACAGGCATCTCATACTGGCTTTCGTTCCTCATACTCGTTGGCTATGCAATCTTTGTCAAAGGTTCGGAGTGCTGGGGCGGCCTCAATCCCAGACAAGCACTTCAACACCTTGCACCTTTCGCGAAGCTGGCATTCCTGGGCGTAATCCATGTCGGAACCGAGTGGTGGGCATTCGAAATTGTTGCCCTCGCTGCTGGACGTCTCGGCACCATCCCACTAGCTGCCCAGTCTGTCGTGATGACTCTGGATCAGATCATCAACACTATTCCCTTCGGACTCGGAGTAGCAGCATCATCTCGCCTGGGCAACCTTCTGGGCCTGGGTGATGCATTGCAAGCCCGACGCTGCGCACACTCGGCAGCTCTTCTGTCAATCGTCTTCGGAACAATCATCCTCACCATCCTTCTATCTACCAAGAATGTCATCGCGAAACTCTTCAATGATGACGAAGACGTGGTGGACCTTGTCGCGCATGTCATGCCGTACGTGGCACTCTTCCAAATCGCCGATGGTCTCAATGGAAGCTGTGGAGGAGCTCTACGCGGCATGGGGCGACAATGGGTTGGTGCGCTGGTCAATTGTGTGAGTTACTATGGAGGTGCACTTCCAGCAGGTATTTGGCTTGCATTCCATGGCTGGGGATTATCTGGACTTTGGGTTGGACAGTGTGTAGCTTTGTTCCTTGTGGGTGTTTTGGAGTGGATTATTGTTGGCATGTGTAATTGGAAGAAGGAGGTTCAAAGGGCAGCTAATAGGATGAAGGCTGGTGGACTGGAGAGCGCCTTGTAAGTAATGAGGTAGGGTCTCCGTATTCTTGGATATAAAGGTCAAAAGCCATGTATGGACTAGATACTACGGGGTCTTCAGGTGAGCACAGCAGTATTATTCTCTAAGGCTTAGACTATCACAATAAAGTTACCTAACTCCTAGTCTAAGATAGCATAAATTATCGTCAAGTCGCACAATCATCCCATTTTCACTGAAGCCTCGATACGTTAAGAAAGTCATTGTCTCTCGGCTGCGTCTCGCATTGACTCCATACGTAGTGTGCTCGTAATGCCAGGGAGACGATGTAACCATTGCCTCCTCAGATAACGCAGGAACCTTGTACCCCAGATAGATAAGAAGCCATCCTGGATAGGAATTGTAACCGCATCGTACTAAACTCACGGACTGATAAGGAATGCGATATCTCCAATCGGCTCCCGAGAGATGAACATGGGTCTAGCCAGAATGGAGGTCACACCTGTACGCCTCAAACACTGATTCCCATATCACTTATCGGCTTCAATTCTAGAATTATGAGACATATATAGCCATCGTAAGCCCAATGATGACAAGAGACCAGACACCAGCGCAGACGTCTACATGGACAACGACAAGATCAACAGTGGCGTTCTTGAGAAAGGGGATGTGACAGAGGGGGAGTCCACTGAGCTAGGCTCTGTTCTCAATGCATCTGGTCATTCCGATCAGCTTACGCGACAATATGGCCTGGTCGGATTGACTGGTATCGCCGTCACTGTCAACAATGCCTGGGTTGTTCTGGGCTCTTCGATCTCTGTATCAATTCTGAGTGGGGGTATCTCCGGTGTCATATACGGACTCATTGTGGCCGTGTTCTACTATACGTTTATCGGACTAAGCTTGGCAGAGGTAAATCTCACGAACCCAGACCGTCTGAGCCATTCTGATATCCGCAGCTCTCATCATCCTGCCCAAGCTCTGGAGGAGTCTACCACTGGGCTACCATAGCCGCCGGACCAAAGTGGGGCCGAGTCACCGGCTTCTACGCCGGCTGGATCAATTTCTACGGCTGGATGTTCGGACTCGCATCTCTAGTCCAAGTCGCCGCCAACGCAGGAGTCCAATGCTACGCAACTCTCACGCCAACCTTTTCTTCCGAAGCATGGCATGTTTATGTCGCGTATCTAATCGTGATATGGCTCAGCGCTTTCATCGTCATATTCTCGAACCGATTGGTACCATATACCCAGAAACTCGGGTTGTTTCTCGTCGTGGCTGGCGGTCTTGTGACTATTATCATAGTTGCGGCCATGCCTGAGAAACATGCTCCGAGTGAGTTTGTTTTCAACTCATTCAGCGAGAATAATCTCACTGGTTGGAATGATGGTGTTGCTTTCATGGTTGGAATCCTTAACGGTGCTTTTACTATTGGAACTCTGGACGCCATTACGCACATGGCCGAAGAAGCTGCCGAACCAAAGAAAGACCTACCCAGAGCCATCTTTCTTTACATCGGTATCGGCGGTGTTTATGCCTTGGCTTTTGCCATCGTCCTGGGATACGCTATTTCGGATCTTTCCGTTCTTCAAGGAAACTCCAACACGTTTCCATTAGCTGGGATATATCACCAAGCAACCGGAAGCTCAGCTGCAACATTCGCCCTTCTATTCATCATTCTGATTTCATCCCTTTGCTGTGTTATCGGGACCGTTCTGACCAACTGTCGAACTTACTGGACACTTGCTCGGGACCAAGCAGTTCCGTTCTCGAAGTATTTCAGCAGAGTGAATAGCCGACTCGGTACGCCTGTGGAGTCAACTCTTTTCGTGGCTGTCATTGCTTCAGGTATCGGGGCTATTCCACTAGGAAGTCCTGTTGGCTTCAGCAACTTGACTGGATCTTTCATCATCATCACTACAGTTTCGTATGCCATTCCTATCATTTCAAATCTTCTCAGCGGCCGTACTCGATTCTCGCCCGGACCTTTCCATCTTGGAAAATGGGGAACCCTGATCAATGGATTCACCATTATGCTTATCATCATCTTCGACGTTTTCTTCTGCTTCCGTAGGTACATAAAGATTGTGTACAGTACAGGGCTAACATGCGTATAGCTGTGGGTTTGCCATTCGATGTCACGACCATGAATTATAACTCAGTAATCCTTGTCGGTCTATGCTTGCTGATCAGTATATGGTGGCTAGTGTCTGCTTCGAAACACTACCCAGGCCCGTCTTTCCGCCATACGGCTCACATCGATGGAGTTAAAGATGAAGAATCATAGACAGGAAACTGGAAGTAATCAAGTATATATACCCAAAGGTAGATGATCCAGATGACCATTCTCAACATCGTAGGACTCTCTCGCATATGTGTATCACCCTTCTTTTATTTATATGGTGCCAATCTTCCAAGTGTTGGGATGGCCAGAGATTCCGCGTGTATTGATAGCCCATTTCACCAAGAGACTGTGAAGTCCAGATTTGTTACATCTCAATCGAGGTCCCGAGCTACCTTATCTGCCCACTTTCGCATATCAGCAATACCTCCCCTTATCACAGTCTGCTCCATAGGTATAGGTCGATAAAGGACCTGGTGCTTCTTATTCCATGGACTCTCAATCTTCTGAGCCCTTTTAGCTCCCTTGACATATTCGAATATCGAACCAACTTCGAACTTGAGTTTGTCGAAGACCACAAACTTGATCTTACTGTGATCTTCCCATATGAAGCTTCCTTCATGAGATACACGATGCAATACTGATCTGACCAGACCGTGGAGGAATCTGAATGCAGTTTCCTGTATTTCTTGAAGCCCTGCTCCCCATCTATGTGTCTTGGCACAGACTTTCTCCAAGTTCTTGCCATGGGAAAGAGCTTCGGCAATTTCATCCTGCTAGGAGTTAGTACCGTACTGGCTTGTATGACGGAAATTAGTCTTACCAATCCAGGTACGTGCAGATGGAAATGAAGATGCCGCAGCTTTGGAAAGTTGAGGATGAAGTTCGCGGCCGTCACAGCGTCTAAGCCCGGCATTCTGTCCCGCATGGTGTATGTCTCGTCCGTGAGCTTTAGAACGGTCAAATTCTTGTGCATGTAAAGACCCCGGAAAAGAGGGTCTTCTTGACCGGAGTCTCGAGGATCCCCAGGATAAATCCCGTTGTCGCAGATGGTAAGACGCGTCAAAGTGTCGAAAGTGGAGAGGAACTTTATCCCTTCGTCGGCATCCTCCTGCAAGTCCATGTAAAGGCTTCGGAGTTTAACATCTCCTCTTGCAGCCGAGAAGATATCAGTAAGGCGCCGGTAAAGCAACCCGACTCGAGTATTTCTCCGGCCCAAAGTGAGTTCTTGCAGCTTGACAAAGTCAATAGCGTGGAGAATAGCGTCCGTTTGCTCATCGTCAAATTCTCCGTCGGTGAGAGAGAATGTTTTTAGGGCTGACAAGTAGCCTTGTCTGGGAGATTCCTGACCTGCCTCTTCCCATTGAAAATGCATATAATGGAAGGTGCTGTCGTTGAGCACTAGACTTCGTAATGTCGAACGTGAATTCCAGATCAGTATCTCGGGACAGGTTTTACTCCATCCTTGTCGCCCCCAAAAAGCATCCTTATAGAGGCTCAGGTGTTGCAGGTCCTTCAATACACCCAGAGCATCTGCATTATGAGACTCACTTGAGATAGGAACATTGGTATTCAACCAAAGCGCCTTTAGGTTCTTTTTCGTCGATAGTGATTTTGCCATAGATCTGTTGTATGGTCAGCGGCTTTCTACCATCCAGTAGCCGTAAACGTACCCAGTAAGCATCGTACCACCCCAAAGCTCCAGATTATCGAGATTTTTCAATAGCTCTTCGACGTATCGATGAACGATATACCGATGCCTCTTCCCTGGATCACCAGTTTCAACCAAAGCTCGGCGAACGTAGTTTGCGATTCCGGGCTTCTTTTTAGGATCCACATCATCGGGGAAGGTCTCTTGTTGTCCCTTGTAGCTACCTTCTGTCTTCAATTGCTTCCTTTGTTCAATGCTAAGAAATGGTTCGGTAGTCTTGATGAGCTTTGCAATGTGAACATGTAGACCGCAGAATCTCTCAATGCTTTTGAAGAGTTGAGGGATGGCGAGAGAAGAGAGGGCTTTGCTGGTCATGGTTAGACTTTTCAGACACGTCTTATCATCGATCTATGTTTTTGTTAGTTGAGTCTCGGCTTTCGAATTTGTGAAGGTTTGCCTTTTCAATTATCATGTTCATGACTTCTGGGGGTAAGCATGAGAGCCGGCCAATTGAAGGGTTGATTTGAGCCTGGATATATAATTGGCCAGGCTCTTCGGATAAGACGTTGGCATCAGAAGCCGAGCCTTGAAGATCTCGCTTGACCTTTGACGTAGCTGAGGAACTGGCCTTTGTCGTCTTTTGTAAGGGCTGGTCATGGCTCTTAGAAGCCGAAGCCTTCCGTTTTCGTGCATTCTTGACCTCGAGCACCGGAACAATGACCGTCTCAGCAGTGTGGGATTCAAGTTGCTCACTCCTTCGTCTTGTCATTTTTCACTGTTGATTCTGGTGATGATGAATGATAAAGCAAGGGGGGGGGAGTTGAGATTACAAGCAGTATTGACCTGTCACGTGATCCTGCCTATTTAGGCAAGGGGTGATGGTTGCTGCCTGCTCGACAAAGCAGAACAAATTGGCCTTAGCTCAGAATTTATTATCGCCAGGCAACCCTCGCAGTTGTGCTCGCTTGGTAATAAACCCTTTCTCTTCACGGTAAAGGTATTTCCATCGTTCGCCAACCTGCTGATCCTCGGTTTATTATGTACTCCTACTAGCATAAAAGATACTGTGTACACTGAAGTTTAGTTTCGGCTCATCACTCAAATGAACACCAAACCCATAACCATACCCATCCAAGTCCGAGAGGCCTGATGAGCCTAGTGGACAGTATACGAGAAAATGCAGGGATTGGACATAATTTATCTACTCAGCACCAACTGACGAAGACTTCAAAAGAAAAGTTTCGTCGACTCTTTCTAGGTTGCCATCTAATTCAAAGCGATGCCTCGAGAGAAAGGTCATAATTGCAATATAAATGGCCGCCTTGTCCGAATTAATTGACTGAAATTGGTGGCGGTAACAGCTGTGACAAGCTTTTTTAGCAACGGCCGCTAGAACAACAGCGAAGCCAGTGAGTGATGGATCCACTGGCCCAAACCTCTAGGTTAAGTTACGGAATTCCTTGATAGTGCACAACTGACAATGGAGCAGGCAAGACAACTCATCTTTGTTGACAATTAACCCAGTGTATCGTGCCTGGTTTTCTTCTTTTCGTATGCCTTAGTTAAAATACCAACAAAGTGTAAGTGGTCTGAAACTCGAGCACGTCATTGTTCTCTGCGTCACGATCAGCACATCTAAGCCCAGTTCAGACAGACAATGTTGAGTAAGTTGGGATTTCGCGCTACACTGAAGTTCTCTGAAGTTGCCTATTAGATTACCATAGCCACCACTCTTTGATCTTTCTGCTAGTCGATATCCTCAAATAGGATACCGGGAGGCAGTTTTGGCATCCCTCCATTTTAGGCAAAAGACCAGATCGAGCCTGAACTTCAGAGATGAGATAGTCGCAAATCTATGCTTCATCACTGCCATGTCTAACTTCTTCCAACAAACCAGAAAAGCCCGGAATACCATGACCTGCCATAGTTTGAATAAAAAAAGCCTCTTCCTCCAGCCATTCTTGGTCATGACCAGCCTCCGGAATAATCATACCGGCTTCTCTGAGCGCGATCATCGGAGTAAAGGTGACCATGAGGAGCCTCCTCTTCTCATGATCAACAGTCCACTCCTCGCTCGCTGCTGGTGAGTCAAGCCCCAGGACACTGTACCAGCCTTCTTCGATAAGTTCAGCAAGACTATCAAACTTTATCTTAGGCCTGTTCTCAGACATGCGGACAAGGCCGATGATACGATTGGAGGTACCTGGGTGAGCCTCGCCGGCCACGAAATAGGCATTGTCATCATTGCTTTCCGGAAAGAAGCGAACATGGACGAAGAACCTTGGAGTGTTGAAAGATTGGCAATGTTGGTCAGTGATTCTTTTTGCCAGGCGGCGTTTCTGGTCGCTGCTGAGAGGGCAGGAGTGATGAACTTGATAAAAGGGCATAGTCGTACAACGGAAGGGATAGAGTAAGACTGTTTTGCGGTGGACGTTGATTGTGTGTTAGGTTCCTTGCTGGGACGGTTGGTAGAGAAAGCTGGCAATTGACAGAAGCGGGGTTGATAGAGGCTACGCTAACGTTAACATGCATATTATTTCTTAGTTCCGTGCTAACCTATTAAACTAATACACAGAAAGTAATAATACTTTTTTACTTTGAGGGTAAGAAATAGAAAATATATCTTTAATTAATATTTATAAGAGGCTTATGGAAGGTGAATATAGCTAATAATAGTTTATCTTGATTAGTCAACTTACGAGCGGCTAACCGAAAATAGTCACGTGAGCGAACCGCACGTTCTCAGCTGACTGTTCTAACTTGGCGCTGATGTGTTTTCAGGCTTTGGCCCATATGAGACCCCCCGACGATATTGAGAATTCGGATCCTTGATATTGAATGAACCGTTTGGGAAAGTATCTGTCTTCTGGATAACAGAAAATGTCAAATCTCATGCGGCGGTCTTTTGGAGGCCTATTAGGTCCTGACAAGATGGCATTGCACAAGCTGACCTTGCTTGGTGATGGAGGTGTGGGGAAAACTGCTCTTGTTCATCAGGTATTTACAGTCGCGCGATAGTCAGTCGAATTTATGTCAACTAAGGGATACAGATCTGCATGCAACGCTTCCTTGAGACATATGACCCAACAATCGAAGATTCATACAGAAAGCAGATTCTCGTGGACGGACAATTGTGCATGCTGGAAATACTGGACACTGCCGGTCAAGAGGAGTATACAGCACTCCGAGATCAGTGGATAGAAACAAGTGAGGCCATTGTGATCGTTTACAGCATCAGTTCACGGTCATCCTTTTCCCGAGTCAAACGCTTTCATCGGCAGATTCAACGTATCAGAAGTCATCCAACACCGATTTGCCTCATTGGAAACAAGTCAGACATAGTCACACAGCGAGAGGTATCCACCACCGAAGGGTTTGAACTTGCCCTGAATCTTGGCATTGAACTTTTTGTTGAATGTTCCGCTAAGAATGCTGTCAATATTGAAAAAGCTTTCTATGACCTCGTGCGATCCCTCAGAGCTCAAAAAAGCGGCATTGAAGGATTGTACGAGAGAAAACAGACAATACTTGGTACCCAGCTTTTTATTCCAGAAAGAGAGAATGAGACATCCTTAGGACGCGATAAATTGGCCAGAGCATTGGTACATGCTGCAAGAACTAATAATTTGAAGGATACATATGAACTACTTGACGCAGGAGCTGACATCAATGCCCAGCCAAGTATCTCTGGCAGTGCACTTCATGAGGCTGCATCACTAGGCTATCTGACTATGGTGAACACTCTCCTTAAGCAAGGTGCTGGAATCAACGCAAAGGCTCCATCTGGGGTTCCACCATTACAGGGTGCCGCAGCTGGGGGACATCTCGACGTCGTCAAGTTACTTATCCAGCAAGGCGCTAATCGCGACCAGACAAGCGGAGTTCGGGGAACGGCTCTTCACGCCGCGGCAATGAGAGGCCATGCGAAGGTGGTCAAGTATCTACTAAAGCAGGGGGCAAATCCAAATAAAAAAGCAGGCCCGTACGAGTTTGCGTTGCACGCAGCGAGTTGGTTCGGGGCAGCGGATACTGTTAATGCTTTGCTGGACGAAGGTGCCGAGATCGGACAGCTCACTGAAGAGGGTTGTACAGCACTTCACATGGCAGCATTCACTGGGAATGTGCGGGTTCTCCAGAGTCTTATCAATCGTGGGGGAAAGTTACATATCAATGTTGTCTCTACCAGGTTTGGGACTGCCCTGGACGCAGCAGACAACAGTGGTCACTTCGCAGCTGTGCAGCTTCTACGGGACGAGAAAGCAGAAAAGTCGGGACTTCAACTATCAAAATGGAATGACAGGCCAAATCTTTTAGGTCCACCAGAAACGAACAGAGAGAACGGATCGTCAAACCCAGATGTCAGCGACGGACAGAATGATGAAATGAGTGACAATGAGGACGATAATCAGCAAATCGAAGAACAGAGCCAATCATCCACTTTAAACAATCACATATCTAATGGAAAGGCTCTAACATCGGAGTCTGGATATGGCTTCGCCAACAAGCTAAGGGCTCCTATACCCCCAAGGCCACGGATTCAGGATTTGGGATTCACAACTCTGCATAATCCCCCAGAAGCAACATCCGAGTGAGTGTATTAAATCTAAGTAAATTTTCAACTGAGTTGGCCATTATGTTAACATGGAGTAGCATTGTATTCGTTCACGGTTTGCAAGGTCACCCTGAGAAGACATGGACATTCAAAAACGAACCGGAAAATGTTCCGCTCACGTGGCGGGAGAAGCTTCTTCGCCAGAGACGTATAAAGCGAGCTGTGGGAACTACAGTCTACTGGCCATATGACTTGCTATGTCAACATGTGGAATTTATGTCTTCCAGGGTTATGACCTGGGGATACGACACGAAAGTTATTCGGGAGTTTTTCGGAGGTAGTGATTCGCAAAACATTTCACAGCATGGAAACAACCTGTTGGTTAGGCTCCAACAAGAGAGGAGAGATAATGTAAGTTTCTGTGATACTACCTGGGTATGTCGAAATTTGCTGAAATATGAGGAATTAGCCAAATCGACCGTTAATATTCGTGACTCACAGTTTGGGCGGCATCATAGTAAAAACGGTTTGTTTCCTACTATGGTCGAGAAATTAGGGTTGACTAACGACCTTTGATAGGCACTAGCCATCTCCAAGAATTCCCAGTACCAACCTCAATACCTGCCCATCTACTCATCCCTCTTGGGTATAGTATTCCTGGCAACTCCTCACAATGGAAGCGGAACTGCAGGCTGGGGCCTAATTGCCAGTAATCTTGCCAAATTCGCTCTCCAGCGACCTTCGACGAGTGTTTTACGAGGACTGAAGCCCAATAACGAAGTGCTTGTGAATCTTCAGCGGACGTTTCTTCAAATGCTTGAAGATGGACACTTCACCATCCATTCGTTTTGGGAGACTGTACCTATGTCTGGCATTAAGGGTCTCAAGGGCCTTGTGAGTCGCCCGTCTTACTAAATTATCCATATACTAACAAACATTTAGGTTGTTCCTTATGAGTCAGCTACAGTTGGCCATGCTAAAAAGGAAATATGCTTAGGGATAACTGCGACCCATGCTAGCATTTGCAAATTCTCAGGACCGAGTGACCCTGGATATCAAGCCGTCTTTGGGGCGTTACAAGACTATGTGAGAGCTTCGGCCCACGCTGAAGTAAGCAACTCTGGTTAGGTTTATAATTTCTCTTTTACATGAATTATATACATAGCGGAGTACTTGAGAGTATATCATAGTATTAGTTATATATTCTCAAATCGTGTGATGGATCTTAGGACAGGTGGGTGGATCAAGAAGGTAAGGGCCAATTAGTTGCAAGACTAAAACTTGCAGGGTTGATTGAGTGGATTTAGAAACACCTCGAGGGTGGGGACACGTTATCTAGGGTGTAGCCGTGCGGGGCCGGCTTCGACCTCGAGATCGTTGGTTCGAACCCCGTCGCAGATGGAGCTATCTTCACTAGATAGAGCATATAGAAGAGGATTTAAGAGCCTTATTCTTCCAAATGATTGAGAGGAAAAATGCACTGTTTTAATCACATCGCGCGGGATATCCACGTGATACAAGCTCGACCAATGGGCGCACCGCATTTGCTGACATATATTAAGTATATATCACAGGGGTCTTATCTCCAGAGGTCTTAGTAGTAAACCTGAAATAGTAATAACCGGTCTTGTAAAGTCACCTTCTAGAAAGCGTATAGTTCAGAGAAGATCCTGTTGGTTTGAAATTTGTATATATAGTACCTACACTTTCCAAGCACTCTTGTTCCCAACATCCATCATACCTCTTGGATAACCAGCGCCGAAGCTAATTAATCATCATCATGGCCAACGAACCTCCTACAGTCCACTACACAGTTGACCCATCCACCAACCCCGGCTTATGGCCACCACCCGCCCCAGACACAGAAAATGCCGTCATTTACAGAGTCGATGTGATCTACAATAATATCAACGGCAATTCCACTTTCCGAGTTCTCCGAACAGGAACAAATGAACATGTTCACCACGCCGTCATGCAAGTCACAAAACACATCGCTCGCGGTATTTATCGCATCGTTAGCATGAATGTTAGCGAGTATTCTTGTGTGGTGGTTATGGAGACTGAGAAATCGATGGATGAACTTCGAGCCCATGGGTTTCCTTGGGACAGGAATAGTAATCCACAGCCGGAGGTGGTTCTGAGATGATTTAGAATGGACCTTGAGATTTTTATTATTGTATTTCAAGTCAGCCAAGATATTTCATTAAATCAGATATATCTCGCCTTAAGCTTTCAGTCTGTGCCTTCCGTCACCAATGAAGCTGCTCATTCACAGAAAGAAAACCTCCATCATCCTGATCTCTCGGATATTCGTCACTCTCAAGCCATTACCACGTCTCAACATAAGGTCGGACGTCAATCTCCTGCGTAAATGCCGATCGATGCTGCGTATGTAAATTCCAATATGCCTCAGCAATCTACCAACCAAGTCAGTCAAAACTCTCAAACAATCCAGACTTCAAGATGAACTTACCGCGTCAGGACTGATCTTGCCATCCGCAACACCATTATTCGCCGCCCACTCCTTCGTCCTCGGAATATCAATGACACCATCAATGACAGCATGCGCAATATGAACACCCTTTGGTCCAAACTCCCTCGCCAAAGATTGATGCATGGCGCGCTGTCCCCATTTTCCTGCTGCAAAGGTACTGAACTGGGCACTTCCTTTGATTGAGGCTGTTGCGCCTGTAAGAATCAGTGTGGGGGGATAGTGTGAGTTGGGTACAGCGTCGAGCAGATGCGGGATTGTAGCTTGGGCGAAGTGGAAGAATGATCGGATTGATCCATCGAGAGAAGCATTCAAGTCCTTCTCAGTGAGTTCAAGGAAAGGCTTCTTTGCGAAACCGCCGCTTCCGACGTTGTATACCGCTGCCGCGAGATGTGAGTCTGGGAATTGCTTGTTGATGTCGTCAAACGCCTTCTTCAGCGATTCTGGATCGGCAACATCCGCACTGATGCCGATGGCCTTGCCACCAGCTTTTTCGACATCTGCGAGAGTAGATTCATAGCTCTCCGGACGACGCGCAAAGAGAACAACAGGATATTTCTGAGCGAAGCGCAAAGCCACGGATCGTCCTACATTGGTCAGTAGTGAGATCACGATAGCGGGGTTCAAGTGGGGTGGGTAAGCTTACCTGTGCCTGGACCGACACCAGCGATGATAGCGTAGAGAGATTTGGAAGCCATGATGATTGGAGCGATGAATTGATTGAGATGGAGGATGATGGAGGTCAGATTCTTATTCTGTCAGATTTGTGATTTCTTATATAGAATTGAAGATGTTCTCATTGCTCATCAGAATTATGTCATCCGCTTATAAATATTGTCCGACGCTACTGCAGCCATCTCGCGTCTCGGCAACTTCGACCAAGTCCGATTCAGTAAGCACTTTTTGAAGTTCAAGAGATACCAAGGGTAGATTGACATTTCATCAGCAAGTCTTGCTGGAAGCTAATTCGGTGTATCTTTCGATCTGGAAAACATTGCTAAAGCAATCGGTCCATTTAAGCGTAAGGCAGCTCGTTTAGACAATGGATCCACGGTAGCCAGTCACCACCTCTAGGCATCAATCTCCAAAGTCTTCAGCTTCAGCATTGACATCGCGATAAATTACCATAGCGTCCAGTTTTTAAGAACCAACGCCAAGGAAAATCATTAGCGAACAACCAACGAGATGTTGGCCGTGAGTCAATGTCTCCATCATGTCACCCCATTATCAAGATTAAGGGTCCATTTACGGCCCGAGTCTTGGCGCTAAAACAACCATAAAACCAACACGCGCCATTCCTTGAATTCTCTACATCACTTTACAAGTATGTGGTCACTCTATCGACTGGCAGCTATAATTCTGCCATTAATATTGCTGTGGAAACTTCTCGTCAGTGCTTCTGAGGACATACAACAGAATGATCCCTATACTATTCCGAAATGCTCCGATGATGGGCCCATGAAAAGAGTCGTGGGATATTACCAAGACTGGAGTGAAAGTGTTTACTGCGATTCACCGAGTCCAGAGGATATTCCAGATGGTGTTTACACTCATATCAATTTTGCCTACGCTGGCATTGATCCCAGGACCCTAAAGATCATCCCGCATTTCAACAAGGACACGAAAACGTACAAGCGTCTTGCAGCGAAGAAGAAGATTGATTCGAACCTAAAGATCTTTATCTCAGTCGGTGGTCCGCCTGCTGATGCGGAAGACTCTACTGCTGTTGCGTTCTCCAAGATTGTTCGGTCGGCGAAGAACCAGAAGATCTTTATCAGATCTTTGATTTCTTTTCTTTGGACGTACGATTTTGATGGTGTCGATATTGATTGGAGATACTCTCTATCTAGAGAGAACGTCGAAATTTATGACGACTTTCCTGTATTTCTGCGGAACCTGAACGAAGCTTTGAAGCAAACCAGTCGAAGTGGTCTCAGCATTTCTCTTCCAAGGCTCATGCACTATAACATGCCTGAAATCGCGAAGCATGTTGACTTTATCAATTTCAGGACATTTGACCTACGTGGTAAGATCCCTAGACCCAATTCTGGAATATCACTGACTTTTTTGCAGGTGTTTGGAATGGACCCAATGAATGGTCAAACCAGGACAGCTATATCTACCCCCACACCAACCTAGACGATGTACAAATGAGTATAACTGCTCTCGCTGGCATGCTCGCGGAAGGAGGAGTCGAGTTTGGGAAGATCAACATGGGACTTGCATTTTACGCTCGTACTTTCACTGCCTCGGATCCTAACTGCTCACATCCTAGCTCACGACTTACCTCGCATTCTAAATGCAAACTCGACTCAGGCGGTCCGAGCGCCGACTGTACCAACACCGTCGGTCTCAAATCGAATTCTGAAATCAAGAAAAAGTACTTGGATGAGGAACATAAAGGCGAGCTTGATACGCTGGACGCTGTGAAGGTTATTAGGGATGGTCGAGAGTGGCTTGCCTATGATGACGAAGATACCTGGAAACTCAAAATTGACGACGTTCGTCGCGGAGGAGCATGTATTGGTGGCGTTGTGGTTTCTGATATTAACCATGATACGAAAGCCGGGGACTTCTCGAAACAGTTGGAGAGTGTTACGAAGTACAAGTCAAATGCTGTGTTGACTTACGTGACCTTTGACACGAGACCCGGTGGTGGGTATGAGCCAAGATGGGTCAGCGAGCCCAAAAATAAATGGATGGCTCGCTTGAAGACTTTCGCCAATCTTTTTCAGAAGGCTCCTCCTGGTGGAAAATACAGCCACAACATCACAGACAAGGAACCACAGACAGCATCTGAGTATTCAGACGAAGCCGTCGATCCACCTGCGGGTGCTATTCTTGCAGAAGGAACTGTTCGAACCTGTGGACGTTGGCACACTGTCAAGGAATATGAGGACTGCGCCCGCATCCTGGTCCCTAACAATATCACTCTTGCTGTCTTCGCCTACATCAATCCATCAGTCTCACCGACGAACTGCACAGGTAGCCTTGTCGAAGGACATACCTACTGTGTCGGTCCAACACACGAAGTCATCCCCTCCAAGCATCCAAGCCTCCCACGATACAAATACGGTTGTTACGCACGGGAACTGTACACAAGAAATTCTGTCCTGTACCACGATTTCGAAGGTCATCAAAGAGGAATGACAGTTACCAGATGCCAACTATACTGTCTGTCTGAAGCAGCAGACAGGAACCCAGTTTTTGGCATGCAAAACGGGGATACATGTCTTTGCGGTTCACTCCTAGCGATGAATAGCCAGCGCGTCGACGATTCACAATGCGATATGCATTGCAACGGTGACAAGAGACCTGGCTGCGGTGGTAAGCACGCTGTTCAGATATACAGTCATCTCGACTACCTACCCGTTAGGTCAAAGGAAATGGGTTGCTTTACGCACGATGAGAAAAAGCCGGTATTAACCGGTGATAGCTTTGAAGCAAAGGACATGTCGGACGATATCTGTGGTAGCTACTGCTCGGACAAAGGGTTCAACTTCTTCGCGGTTAGTGAGGATACGATTTGTTTATGCGGTGATGCATTGCCGAAGTCGTCTAAGAGGGTGGACTGGGGGGAATGTAATCTGAACTGTATGGTTCGAGAGGCTCCGGTATGTGGTGCGAAGGGAAGGGCGGTTGTTTGGATGATGAATATGCCCTTGAAGGATATCAAGGAGCTGGAGCTGAAGGTTGAGATTTCTGAGAGGATGAGGGAGCTTGGAATAGATACACGAAACAGGTACCTGCTTGGTACTTGATGGAGGTAAAAAAGGCACAAGACTGTTTTGGTTGGTAGTGAGTCGAGCACGGCTAGGTGGGTAGGTAACAGAAGAATCATCCTCTAGGGCTTAGGTTACTAAAATAAAGGCGCCTAAATGTTCCTTAAATCGCCATAAGATGACCAAACTATTTTGTCTCTTATGCTTATGACAGTCAATCCTTCTGACACCCTGGGGCACGGTTATTTTAGGGCGTTTACTGAAGCTGTAGCGATGTGACTAGTAACAACAGCTTCGTTTTGACAGCACTAGGATCAAACATGATGTACGTATCAAGTATTGCGATAGTCATGCACATCTTTTTAACGCTCATAATACTCAATAAAAGGCTGTTTCTTGCTGGTTACATTGACAGATCTCAATCCGATCGCATCAACAAGATGACACGCTGCAAACTCAATTGACGTGCAGCAATTGGCAAGGATACGCGCCAAAAAAGGGGCACTAACACCAATTCCGCAGGCGGTCAAACGCGGCATCTCCAATATTGCCAAAACTTTAACAAATCTCACTGAAGCATTGCATCATAAGAACATTGCTTCAACCAATTGTACATCATTCTTTCTTCTTGTCGCTCGTTAACAAATGTGATCACATTATCTCACATTGAATTTGTTATATCCTTAGTGTGGCCCCTTCAATGGGTGCGCTCATCCTCAATTGAGTATGTCACATCGAATACCAATCGGTCCAACAGCCGGTCCTCTTCTCGACCCCTGGACCCATGGAATCAGCATCATCCGTGATATATGCTCTCGCTGGTCAGAGCTCGATATTACGCAAATCGGTTCTTTGATCGCCATAGCTGGTACTGTACCTACAGCATGGCGCTTCCTCAATGGCGCATGGCATGAAGTTTACGGTACCATCCGTCGTTTCTTCCTCGCATCAGTCACTATTCCCGGCGGCGATCCTCTTAATAGGAGTGTCATAAAATGGATTCTTGCAAACAGAGAACGTCATTATCGCTCTTTTCACGGAAGGACTGATGTTGGCCAGAATGGCGATCGGGCTGCTGCGCTGAAAAAGACGAAGCATTCGATTCAGTATTCGCCACATTGGAATACGCGATGGCTTTTCTGGGAGAGGAATCTGTTTCTTGTTACGAGGAAGGTTAATGATTTTAGCTCGTCTTTGTCTGATCCTAGTTATGATGGTATTGGTGGTGAAGAAATCACCGTCAGTTGCTTTGGATGGTCTGCAGAACCTATCAAGGCATTCATCGAATCTTGTCGCGAATACTCGGATCGACAAACTCAGTTCTTTGTTATTATATATGCCCGCGATCGGTATGGATTATCCTGGAAACCGAAAGCTCGCAAACCGATTCGACATTTGGAAACTGTTCACTTTGACAACGAGACCAAACAAGAGCTTCTGGGCGATATTCGAAATTATTTGGATCCTAAAACTCAGAAGCGGTATCAGAGTAGGAGTATGCCTTATCGACGCGGATATCTCTTCTACGGACCACCCGGAACTGGAAAGTCGTCGTTATCTGTTGCCATTGCTGGAGAATTCGGTTTGGATCTTTATGAAGTCAAGATTCCGAGCGTTGCAACAGATGCGGATCTTGAGCAGATGTTTCAAGAAATTCCACCGCGGTGTGTGGTTTTGTTGGAGGATATTGATGCAGTATGGACGGACCGGTCGAGTCGTCCTAATTCTGATAACGGGCAAGATAACGGTTCTGCGCCAAACTGTACTCTTTCCGGTTTGTTGAACGTTCTGGACGGAGTTGGATCTGTTGAAGGACGAATTATCATAATGACGACAAATCACCCCGAACAACTCGACAACGCTCTCGTCCGACCGGGCCGCGTGGACATGAAAGTCCTACTAGGCAACATCAGCCGCAAATCAGCAGAAGAGATGTTTATCCGGATGTTCTCTCCCGATTTGGGCTGCACATCACACCTCGACATGGAAGAAATTAGAGAATTGGCTGGTGAATTTGCCAAGGAGATTCCGGATGATACATTTACGCCTTCGCTGCTGCAGGGTTTTTTTCAGTTACATCTTGAGAGCCCGCATGATGCGGCGTCGAGTATTGGGGGTTGGGTTAAGAGGGAGCTTGAGAAGAGCTCGGAAAAGGAGTTTGAGGTTGTTAATGGCCGGAGAAAGTAGGATAATCTTGTATATTATGTATCAAAATCGCGTTCGTTGTTTTGTTTCATGGGTTGAAGGTCATAGACTTGGGTCATTATGAAAATGAAAATGGTATCTCTTTAAAGTCTATCGTAATGGTACAGTATCTATATCCAAACAAAACGCTCATGATACAGTGTCATCCTTTAGCTACATCCACCACCGCCGCCTCCATCACCACCGGAGCAACCACCTCCACCGCCATCGCCTCCGCCGAAGCCGCCGTCACCCCAGAAACCTCCCACATGACCTGCACCTTCACCAACGTGGGCATACTTGCGTTGTTTCTTGTACTTCCTTGGGTAGCCGTAGTTGTAGTGCTTTGATGCGTAGCCCATTGCTGGTTGGGGGTGGTAGTCGTAGACTTGTGCTTGTTGCTTTCTTCTGCCGAATGGAAGACACATTGTGGTGTTTTGTTGTTTTGTGATTGTAGAGGATTTGTGTGTGGTTTGATGGTTTGATGGGTGGAGAAGTAGAGTTGCTTCTTGAATGATAATTATTTGTTGAAGTGGTTGGTTGTTTGAAGATTGTCTTGAGTTCAGAGAACAAAAGGTAGATTTGAGATATCGTTGATGGGTATTCTTGATGTGAATGTCTGTGATGATGAGACACTCCAAATGACAGAAATCATCCATCTATATATACAAATCCCCATCCATACAATCATTCAAATGACGCGGTCTCGGACATGCCATCAAGGCTGAGCGATCACCTCGCACTCCTTCCATCCTTCCAGAAGTTCTAGCGTCATAACTCAATCCACCCGTATATAATTGGTCAGGTCCAGCGGGCGGTGCAGCTTAATCAGGGGGAAGCGCTGTCCATCGCCCAATCGTTCCCTTTTTGGGACGAATTAGCTGTCAGCTCTGTGTGCTGATCTATGCTGCATTCGGTGGTAATGCTGCGATGATCGGCGGGGAATAGATCATGCCCCGCCCTGTTGCTGCGCCATGTCGTGGACGAGTCCGAATGCGATGGTGTTTCATTGAATGAGGAATTTATTGGGCGAAATTTGGTAGCTTTAGGCAAGCACTTTTGGAACGAATTTGTTGGTTGATTGTTTCAATCATGTTCTGCCGGAAGACGCGACGCAACGTGGGTAACTGCCCGGGCCTTTTGTTCCAGGGTAGCCTGGAACAAAAAAAGTGAATAAGCACAATCTTATCATCGCCATGACGAATGATGTTTGGATTCACAATACATCATGAAAAATGAGTTCGTCATGGAGATGATGAGATTATCCCTATTTTAGTTCCTCCAACATGTTAGGCAATGTTACTAGCTCTTGCGATTTGAAGGGCGGCCCGTTTAGTACACAGCATTTCTTTTACAATGCTTTGAAGCTGCCACTCCCGTGGCGGTTGTATGCTTGCAAGAGGACCCAGTACCAGCTCGGGACCCATGCTATTTAGACTGAACAGAAAACGGGGACAAGCATAATCTCATCATCGCCAGGATGAATCTATCTGTGATAACGTTCACCATCGCCACGATGAGATTATGCTTATTCCCTCGCCTTCACTTTGTTAAAGGCATTGTGATTTAATGAACATCTGGCATGAGGTCGTCTATTCTAAACACCTACATATAACCCTGCCACTACTACCCAACCCCAAAGACAACCAATAATATTAATAGTCCTGAAAGACTTCCTTTTCACCAGCCTCAATCTTCGCCCAAGCCTCAACCAGAAACTCCTCAGGCTGAGTAAATTTGTAGTCAGGCAAGAGCTTATTCCACTCATCAGAAACATGAAAGGCGCTGTTTCCGAAGGCAAGAAGACATCCCTTCCAATAGAATGCCGCAAGCTCCTCACGGACCTCTACGGGAATAGATGGATGATCCATCTTTGGGTACCATGAGGTTTTAAGCTCGCCGGCGAGAATGTCCTTGGTCTTCAATTTCTCGACAGTGAATGGTTTACCTAAGAGTGTTAGAAGGGATTGTTCTGGGGAATGGAATTGATGTACCTCTGATCTTCTCTCCTAGAGCGACGAGCTCGTTCATGGTCATGTATGAACCTCTAATACCGCTCAGAAGAGGCCATTCTCCCTCATACTCAATAGCCAGAGCAGTGACCTTGGCAGCATCTTGTACAGTAGTCAGAGTGACGAGAGCATCGCCAGCATCAACAAGTGTGGCGCGGCAGGCGCCAAAGTTGATAGGTGTCTCGAACATGGTAATATGCTTGGATGACTTGTGTGGGTAAGTCATGTAGTTCGTGAACCAGCCATATTGAAAGAGCGTGTACTCGATGACCTGGCGCGCAGTTAGTCAATTGGCTTTAGTTATTCAGAGAAGCGTTTTGTTACCTTCTTATCTTTGTTGATCTCGGCCAAGTACTTACGAGTTTCCTTCTTAAAGTCATACCAAGGAAGATGTTCGAGCTTGGATCTAGAACCAATTAGCACCAGCGGCATCCAAATGGCTGGAGACTTACGAAGACCATTCACTAGGCGCGAATCGCTTGACCCCAGCTTTGATAGCTGCATCAATCAAGTTCTTCTGAGCTGGCCATGCAGTCGTATCTCCAGCCGGGACAGAGATAAAAGACAGCACAGTGTGCACGCCGTTAAAAACCTTGACAAGTTCGTCCACTTTTTCGTAGTTCGTTTGGAACCATTTGACTCCTGGGGCGACTTCTTTCTCGGGCGCATCCTGGATGTGTAAGCAGAAGATGCTTTGTATGGAACTCGGTTGCTTACCTTTCGGGAGAGAATAATGATTTCGTGCTTGTTTTTGGAGAGCAGGGCGTCAACGACTTCTCTTCCGACGTCTGCGATTTGGATTAGTGAATGTTGTGCATGTTGATTGGTCGACATACTGCCTGCTCCTCCGACAATTGCGATTTTGACCATTTTGAAATTGAGTGTTTGTTATCTCGAATTTATCTGTTTGTGTACAGTGAAGCAGAAGAGTCCTTAGACATTGTTCCAGCCGGTACTTATAGCAATTATTTTGAAAACGGTTGTTTGCTTTCTTCCGCCATTTCTCAGGACCGTGGTTCTCGTCCGCCGATGATACCATCGCCAATAGTGGATCCAGTCCATCAGCAGTCGAGAATGCTGGAACTAAATAGACGAAATAAACGAGCCAGTCGCGCCCAAAATCTAGCGCAGACTATTTCCGCATCCTTCAATCCTTCTAGCTTCGTTCAGCCAATCAGAATCCAAGAAGATGACAAATCATCTCCGGGAAATCGGCGGATGAAGACCTCCCGCCGTCAGCATCGCTTCCTTTATTCCCTCCATACCCATACCATCAATAACTTCCGTCAAATTACACTATCAAAAATGGGCGATCACATTTCATTGGCTCCGGAGCCTGCCCCGAAACGGCGGAAGCTCCGCAAGGGGACGCAGTCATGCTGGGAGTGCAAGCGCCGGAAAGCCAAATGCATATTCTCCGACAGTCTTGGAATTTGTGACTCGTGTAAGAGACGGGGGACGGATTGTGTGAGTCAGGATGCAGATGAGAATCCTCCACCGTTGGGGAGTAATAAGCATCTTGTTGATCGGCTTGGGGAAGTTGAGGCGTTGGTGCAACATTTACTGAAGCAGAGTAGTGAGAGACGGTCGGATGATAGACGTTCGCCGGAGAGTCTTGGGTCGGGAGGGCGGAGTCATGATGATAGAAGACGATCTGATTCGTCTCCTGCTTTTCTTACTGAGACTATCGTTGATGCTCAGGACAATACCGTGACAACAGTGAGTCAAGACGATACGAACCTTGATGGTAGACACTGACACTTGGTAGGACGTAATCACAAACATCACGCCAAGATCAGAAGGTTCAATACCCCCCAGTACCGTCGAAAGCTATGATGATCTATACACAGAACTGGTCGCCGCTTGGCCTGGATCAGACGACATGGCAGTCATTCTTGGTCTCCCGATAGAGCCCTCACAAATCATCCGCGCACTCACCTGCGCTCCCCCGAAGGATCGCACTTCTGGTTTTCCATCGCCAACAAACCTTCTCCGCCTACCGCCACGAGGTTCACATCCCGTCCTCGTAGCACGCAAGATGCTAGTCTTGGCTACATACCTCCAAGGTGTACCAATAGCATCCGAGAAGTACCTTGACAAGTTGAGCACCAGTTACGAGACCATCATGGCCAGACTGGTCAAAGTTGCACATAACAAGGTTACGTGTGACGATGATCTAGTCTCGTCACTCGAAGGTATAGAATGCATCATGCTCGAAGGGATGTATGCCAACTATTCAGGCGATCTACGTCGATCATGGCTTGCCGCACGTCGCGCCATGACAATGGCTCAGATGATGGGACTAAATAGAGGAATAGCGCCTCCATCTTTCAGAGGTGCTACCGTTGATGTCGGCGACCTCTGGTTTCGTATCCTCAATTTCGACCGATACCTTTGCTTGATGCTTGGCTTGCCACAAAGCTCACCTGACGAACCACTTCCTCTCGTGGAAGACCTCGAATCACATCCGGCCAATCGGAAATTGCAAATCCTTTGTTCACTCGCCTGTGCTAAACTTTTAAACCGCAAGACTACCGACCTCTACAACCCGGAAACAACTAAAGACATCGATAAAATACTGCGCGACGCTTGTACGTCAATGCCAGCTCAGTGGTGGATCCCGCCTACTCTTGCGTCACATTCGGAACTTCCTGACAGGATTCGGGAAACACTTCGATTCAACGACCACTTCATGCAGTACCATCTTTTACTTGCGCTTCATATGCCGTACATATTAAAGATCGATGATGATGAGTCTTGTGGCTACCATAAACTCACAGCCATAACAACAAGTCGAGAAATCTTAACGAGATTTATTTCTATCCGAACGCTACCGCAAACGAAGACTTATTGCAGAGGAACCGACCTTATTGCTTTTATGGCGGCCACGACATTGACTTTGGGTCACATTCTATGCGATCATCGTCATAAAAGAATAGAGGATCACGGATATCACTTCCTTACACAACAACGGCTGAGTGATCGCGGTCTACTTGAACAAGTCCTTTCCATAGCAGAAACCAGTATGCACAGATTCGAAGACGAGATTTCAAAAAGGTTGACGACACTTCTCCACTATCTTTTGGCCATGGAAGACAATGTTACAGCTGGGGTGAGGTACCATGTGTCCTTTTCGGAAGATACAAAGCGGGATGCCGAGTTGGGTAATAATGTTAAAGCGAGTGAAGATGGTACGGTCTTGGAGATTCATCTTCCCCATTGTCCTGTTATCAAGATTCTAAGACGTGATCCGGAGGGGAAGGAAGCTTTGCCGGTTGTTATGGAGGTTCCGTGGGGTCAGACACCAGTCTCCGGGACAGCAGCCTCTCGACGTATCGAGCCAGTTGGTTCGATGTCTGCTTTAGAGGGGAGTAATCTTAATGGAGATGTCGGAATATCTCCACTGCTGTCAGACAATCCTGTCGGAGATACGTGGACGTTGGAGGGGTTAGATATGAGCTTTCTTGACAACTTCATAGAGGGACCTGCTGTTATCTGAACACCTTACTACCTGGATTGCGAAAGGAATTAGAGGATTTCAGGACTTTATGTATGCGAAAGGTCGATCGCTTTCAAAACGATCTCTTATTATTAATGGACAAAGGATACACAACCGCTTACGTTGGGACAGTGGATGCATGATAATTTGCTTTGCTATGTGGTGGGATCTTGTCCAATGCCATCCGAAGCCCTTCCCCATATCTCCTCTCTCATGGTACAACGGATTCGTATGCAGCCTTGGTATCAAGAATAATCTTCCCTTGAAAAGCAATCATACATGTGATGATATCCTTATCTCCCTGTTTAACCAAAGGAGCATCCATTGGCACAACCTGACTCAGAGGACCTTTTCCGTTGGGTATGATGATATAGACTATCTGACCAGAAGCACGCAGGGGTAGGTTCGCAATGTTGGGTATCGCCTCAACCCGAAGGAAGATTGTGCATACAGGGACACAGCAAAGATAACCAGCGAGAGATCTATACGTCGATGTACATCGACACCATGTCTTGACTTGAAGGATCTCAATGCTTGATGCGAGGTGGTCGTCTAATATTGAAAGACCTTGACCGTGGTCCGGGTCTAATGTTTCGATAAGATGTAGTAAGTCGTTGACTAATGCCTTGTCGGTCCACATGAAGAACAGGGAATTTGAGCCAACGTCGACACAGTTGCCAAAGTCTGGTATTACACTCGCCAGTCGATGCTGGCAGGATAACTTTGGACTCATGGCCAATTCTGCGTGGCCGGCAGGAGTCTTCCAATGCTTGTCCTCGAGATTCCATATTCGACACGCCGTCCAGAAACCAAGTCTTTTGCGTCCAAACCTAAAGTGTACCGCCATACCGACGTGATCAATGCTTACCC
Source organism: Fusarium incarnatum (assembly GCA_004367075.1). Classification (NCBI taxonomy): domain Eukaryota; kingdom Fungi; phylum Ascomycota; class Sordariomycetes; order Hypocreales; family Nectriaceae; genus Fusarium; species Fusarium incarnatum. The sequence continues at coordinate 94,870 of QGDZ01000149.1, read as the reverse complement.
ATGTACCTGTCTTGCTAATGTTATGGTAGCCTTCTTTATCGTTCTTTCCAAGAATCTCTTTCAATCCAAGTAGAAGCCAAAGTGTTGTGTATTTCCTTTGCTGAGGGACTTCCCAGGCAAGCTTTTGTGCATCGTCTCCTGTGAATCTGTTCCATCTTAGCATTCGCAAACTAGCTATCCTTTCTAGAAAGCGCATCTCTTCTTCAGACATATCGGTGCAGCTTGCGATGGTGCAGAGAAACCATTGGTCTAATTCTTTGTTGAACTCCTTCTCAGTGAATGCTCGATTGCTTCGGAAATGCCATCGCCACAGCGCGTAAGCAGAGGAAATGGCCCACCGAAACAGGAACATAACTTTGGTTGTGCCATCATAATCGTCTAGAACTCTGATGCAGGAAAGGTTGATGAAATCTGTCATGGCAAGATTCGCTCGGTCGATATCGGGACAGGATAACCAGGCGCACGGATGTCGCAGCATGAGATGCATCAGGCCCAGATTATCGATGAGTAAGTTCTGTGCATCTGACCTATCCCATATGTCTTCATGTAGGTGGAAAGCATCGACAGCCTCGGGTGCGAACATTAATCTCATTCCTTTGATGATAGAGAGGATTGCGCCTCGCTTGATAGCTCCAGCTAGCTGGTCCATCAGTGTAAGGGAAGCGAGGATTGATGCGACGATTGCAAAGGCGAATGCTATTGGATCTGCGGAGCCAAACACGGGGTCCGATGGAAGCACTACCGTCTGGACTGGTGAGCTGTCCATTCTTGAACGGAGCCAGGGCGGAACGGAATTTTAATGAGATGAAGTGTCGCCAGTTGCGGCGCAAATGATGATTGAGATGTGTATAGGGATCAAAATCGGGCGAGGAGAAGTACCGATATCATAGAGAAGATAAGGTAGCCCCATGTTGGACGTAGCTGTTATCATGTTTGTCTCAGAATTGAGAGCCTGATATCAACCACGGTCAACTTTAAACCTATCAAGTCCCAACCTCATTCAAGTCATCGACCACATCTCCCAATCACCAGGCGAGCTCGACCCAAAGTGGCTTGGGAAATTGCAGAAGGATTCTGTGAGCATCGCACGTGCCGGAGCTGAAAGACTAATTAGTCGACCTGCAGAAAATGGTTGAAAGAAGGCAGACTATTGGCTAATGTAATCACACAAGCTGTTCATTTCCACAAGGATGTCTCTTGAGATAAAGATTGTTGAACTGCGCCTCTGCTAGCTTATGATGGCGATCAAGTAACGCTTTTGCGGCTGACCTCGACACTTTCTTGTCATTTCTTTTGCGACTTGCCGTACTGTAACCAAACGAAAACTTGAGTCATCTCAATCTACTCCAGACTTCCGACAGAGGACTTGTACTTCACAACCTATTTGGTTCACTGCGAGATACAAAATTCTACTTTTCTAGTAATCTTGGACTATCAGGAGAGGCCAATGTAGAATGACGTGGAGATGCACCTTCTTCCGGCAAAGGTAGGTGCCTGTTATCTCGCGCCCTGCTTTTCCCCTGTGCCCTCAGTGCTTCAAGTTCAGGGAGAATAATTCTTCTTATGGCATCCTCCACAGATGCGAGAAGTTTGGGGTTGTTAATAGATGTGCGTAATACTGGGTTGGCTTTGGTTCTCAGGGTAGCTTGCGAACGATCATGCTGCTCAGGACGTGATATGTTTGCACTACTTTTAGTCCGACGTCCCCTGTTGTCGTTGGGTACATACTCCGAATCGCTGGGTTGGCATCCTGAATCGATCATTCTGTAGTTGGGTCGTGATGAGTCTTTCTTTCTTGGTGTCTCAATCGATAATTCTTCTACCAGTGGTAGAGGCGGAGTGGGAGTTCTTGCCCGAGCTACCTTACGACCGTAGCTATCGACATCATATCCAGTAAGTTCTCCAGATTTGTCAAACCTGGCGCTAGGTATTTTATGCCTCTCGACCTTTAACCTGCTGCCGTCCATACCTTGCTTATCGGTTTCTATCGGTTCGGCGGTATCGAGTGTGTTGAAACTTCCAGCGACAGCGTCTGCTTCGTGTTCGGTTATTGACATGAACTGTAGACCTGCTAGATCCTTATCAGACTGGGAGGGCATACGTGATGGTAGCAGAGTAGTATCTCGACTCGGCTTACAGGTCAAGTCAAAGAGATCCTCGACTGACTCCGTAGCCTTTTTGTTTAATTGCAGGGTGGAGTGGTCAGGCTCTCTCCGAGGTGGTAGCAGCCGACGCTTCCGATTTTGGGCTTCAGTAAGAGCTCGACGATAGGCCCGCGTGTTGATGAGTTCGTAATCAAAGTCAAATTCAGTTGCGCTCAATATGCTGTCGCAATTCTCAGAGTCTGCATAGATGCTATCAACCGTTTCCTTATCAAGGGAGTCTAAGATTGTATCACGGCAACTCCAATATGTCGGGATAAGAGCTGTGATGTCCTCTTTGGCGACTGTTAAATCACCTTGCTTCTTGGCTACCAGGGCCCGAACCTCTCGCATCGAACTCCTTTGATCTTGATGTTAGGAAGAGTGTATGTCGGTTTTATAGATTCACTTACAGGTTTAGCAGTTGAAGTAACAGCAGGATACTCTCTCGTTTACGATCGAGGCGCCCGAGCAACTTTTTCATATCGTCTTCCTTCCATAATATCATAAATCGTGATTTCCAGTCACTTCGATTAAAAAGCAGCTCGAACTCTTGCTTGATGCATGCCAAGGTTGCACGGCAACCCTTGACTGCAATTGAGAAAATATCGTCAACCTTGTATTGCGATATTGCTTCTTGGTTGTCCCGCAAGGCGTCCTCTACACCTTGCAATACGCCTTGAATTAATTGAACCTCTTCAGTTAGATCGGAGAGCGAGTCGGGTGCGTCGGCGATTATGCCAACGGTATGTTTGACATGAATGGCGCACTTCAAGACAGCAGCGGCCAACGCGACCGAGGCGCTGGTGATGCTAAGAGGGTCCATCACACGCCTGGCATCCCCTAGTAAGGCACTTGGCAAGTAAAACTAGTATCTTCGGACGAAAATTGCCAAAGTGCTGAGATAAGAATTCAGCTGGAGGCCTGTTCACTTTTGTGTTGGGCTTCAACCTCACAAGGTGGCGATGCAAAAGAACAAAATGAGGGGCTCATATTCGATAAAGATGTCTAGCACGTCACGGGGCTGATGCACTTCTAGCCAATCAACCCTGAATAATGCTGAGCCATGATTCGAGGTGTGCGAGACGCCAGCCCAATTCGGTAGGTACAGCCCGCTAGATATTGGACAGCAACAGTAAGCAGACCGCAGGGTGTCAGAAGAAATAACCGTTCTTACCATGATAGAAAAAAATAGTTCAATTTTCTTATAGTAATTTAGAAAAGCATTTTGGCTACTTTATTTTGGTAGTCTAAACTTCAAAAGACATCTCTTCCGTTGCCCACCTGGCAGAGTCTCAGTTGTCAGCCCTTTTGCTTACAGTACCAAGACCTGAAAGAAGGAGTAATATTACATCATTTACCCATAGTAAGTGAATGGGGCCATCTTGACGGCATCTGGGACAGGCCTGGGTATGCCAAAATCGTGGCCACTTGTAACTTTGCTCTCGTAGTGCTCCCATCACGCTTGGGTCGTCACATGTTACATTGATAGCAGAGACTACAATACACAGTCTACCGCACTCAGCGACATATTCCATTGGTACCGTGGTGCGGAAATACGTTGCGTGTACCTTAATGATGTTGTCGAGGACGTGGACACAGCGGAACAGGAGCGGCAATTTTGAACAAGTTAATGGTTCACACGCGGATGGACCCTTCAGTGGTATAATTGGATTTGGCGAGTCTCTTGATGACTGTTAACCGATCATGGCTATATGGCAATTGACGAAGCGTTTCCGAGATACACCTGCGATCTCTTTTGCCTTATCTGTCTAAGCCGTTTCACCTGTCTGCTCTTTACAACACGTATATAGCCTATAGCAACATCGGTATATTGTGGTCAACCCTAGCCCGACTTTAATATTATAGATTCCAGACTCTTATTCTCTGGTATTATATCAATATGGGTACCGTAGTACTGCTCGATCTCACGCATCATGGACATCTCATTAGTGGTAGCTAAGTTAATAGCCACTCCCTTCCTGCTGGGTCGGCCGCCCCAGCCAACACGGTACATATATTTCTCGGGCTGTGATGGAAGGTCGAAATTGACAAGGAGTAATACCTGTTGAGTGTCGATGCCACGGGCGAGGAGATCGGTAGCTATAAGAATACGAGAAGAACCACTTCTGAATGCCTCCATAATGTCGCAGCGATGGCATGCATCCATATCACCATGCATGGACGAGACAGTGAGGCCGCGAGCAGTAACCTTATCAGTAAGCCACTCCAGCTTTTTGCGAGTACTGCAGAAGATAATGGTTTGGGAGGAACGCATAGTCTCGTAGATCTGAGAAAGAATATCCAGCTTTGAATCCTCATCCTCAGCAGCGATATAGAATTGCTTGACACCTTCGATAATAGGCGTCGCCTTGACGATAATGCGGATAAGGTCGCGCTTGAGCTTGGCCTCAAGTGCAAGGACATCTTGTGGCATGGTAGTAGACACAAGAATAACCTGGGCAGATTGTGGCAAGAGCGAGATTGTATCTTCAATCTGCTCCTCGAATCCCCGAGCCAGCAGGTCGTCAACGCCATCGAGCACAAACATCTTTAAGTCATCGATGCGAAAGACCCCGCGCTCGATCATGTTGTGTACACGGCCGGGGGTGCCGATGACGATTTGCGCATCGTCCATGAGAACACCGATTTCTTCTCTCGGGCTTTTGCAGACGTGAATGTGTATGTCCATAAAGTCACTAATGGCATCTATGAGCTTATGAGTTTCCTCCGCCATGACACGCGACGGTGCGAGGACCAGAGCCTGACAAGTCTTCACGCTGGGGTCGATTCTCTGAAGAATAGCCATACAGAAAGCGACGGTCTTTCCAGTTTTAGACTGCGCTTGTGTAAGAACATTGTGACCTGTATGGAAAAACAATCAGTACTCTATGCATGCGCGTTCAGAAAATCTGTATTACCTTCAATCATAGGCTTGATAGCACGCTTTTGGATAGCAGAGGGACTCTCGAAGCCATATGCGTAAACTCCGCGGAGAAGATTACTCTCAAGAGCGATGTCATCGAAGGTTCCAGTGATGTCATCAACGTTGGACTCAATCTGAGCTATGTGAGCGGAATGTAGTCAACTGTATGCTCTTCAAAATTGTTCACGGAGGTGCTGGCCAGGCTCTTATCACTGGGACTTACTGCTCTCAAGACTTGTACCATCCATTATTGCGGATGGGTGGACTGAGCAACAGGGTTCGACGTTGGTTTAAGTATTGGGTTTAAAAGACTCGAGTATCCAAGTTTAGCTTGGCGGGCCTGATCCTTTATTTGTTTGACGTGCTTCTCTATGAAGAGCTTGATATTAATTGTAATGGGGCTGAATGCACTAAATCCGGAGTCATACTGATGTCTTGAGGCAAGGGTCAGATTAGGCAACAGCCTTATCTAATCGTTCTGAGCTAGGTTGAATAGGGTATAGTCAATTAGTGACTGTCGCTAGACAATTGGCAAGCTCCGGGTTATTTGAACCAACGACCTTGCTACCTGCAGTGGTGCTCTCCTAGCGCCAGATGTCTTTAACAATTAATTGCTAAAGACCAAGGAATTATTGGGGAAAATGGGCGCTCAAGAATCCCGACGCCATGACGCCAACTGCACTCCATGATGCGCCTCAAATATCATAACTGTGTCATGATCAAGATTGGATGTTCAATACGGGAAGAAATGGTGGTTCGTTTTGTATTCGGCTCTATGACTGCCGTAAGGAAACACCTTATCGGGCACGAGATTGGCCACTGCATATCCGTCTTGGTATGAATGATGGCTGCACTCCCTGCCGAACTGTATGAGCCCTTGAGCTCATACTCGGACTTCGTGGAGCTTGGCTGGAGCTTTATAGGTGTCCATCAATTGAAACAAGAAGGGTTCATTGAACATACATGCATCAGAGGGCCTCCAGATCAAAGATCGAATTGCAAGAGACCTTCATAACTCATTCGGGAATTCCGGACTTTTTGTCTATGCAGTCAGCTTACATACCAAAGTACAAAGTAAAGTGGAACCTCAGAATCCTTCTACTATCGCGACCCGATTTTCTATCCACTACAGCCTGGGGGTTGTTAACTAACTTGGATCCTCGTAAGTTCAATTGAACCAGTAATAAGTCTCTGAGACCGCGATGTCCCGTACAATGGATTCTAATTACCATATGAGTGCGGACTACCCATCCAACTCATGATATCATTTGTGTGAAACGGCATTCAGAAAAAGTGAGATCCTGTCGGAAGACCGATATCTGAAGCTGCGATCGTATGGAAGGATTGGAGTTGATGAGGATTAGCCCAAAGTAATACTTTCTGATCTCGATCTCGATCATGGTATGGATGTCTCGAAGAGGCTGTCTCTGTAATTAGATATAAATACCTGACCAGGAAGCCATGTTCTGGCAATTATTCCCATCAACAAAATCCCATCTCCAACATGCGTTACTTCACAATCATCGCCACTGCAGTCGCTGCTTTCAGCCCAATGGTCGCCGCTGACTGGGGCTGGCCCGAAGACCCCATCGTAACCGGAACCTGCGCAGCAACGTGCAATGGCTTCGCCGTAGCCTTCACACGAGACAAAGTAAAGGATTACTGCAACGAACTAGTCAAAGACGGGTACATCCATCATCTCACTCTCTTTTCACAATCACTAACATCTTGGCAGCTGCCACGGCGGGCTCGTTACTCTAAACCCCGGCTCTGCCACCTTTGCAGCAAACGGCGACATCGACTGTAAAGAGACTGGGCCTAGGGACGTTACGCAGTGCCAGGAGGCTTTTGAACATGTCATTCTCAATACGAAGAGGTGGGGTGGACCTGGTGCTACTCTGAGTGCTCAGATGTATGTGTTCAATCATAATGGGGACCAGGCAGGTGCTGTGGGTATTACTGGTGGTTGCATTCCTATTGACCCCCTCAGTCTCGGTCTGTGCTAAGGCGGTTCGAGAGTACATATATCGCTTCCGGCGTGAGCTAAAGGCTCTGCTGAGTCTATATCCTGTCTCATTAACTTAAAGTCTAACTATCGTTTCGTCTGCTTCGCCAGAAAAGCATCATATCTGTCGAGAAATTGAATGCTTTGCGGCGACTCTGTCATCGTATAAGCAAACCAATGAGGAACACCACCATAACAGTGAACTTCAACGTCAACGCCGTCATTTTTCAAAGCCCCAGCATAAGCCAAAGCGTCATCGCGTAGAGGATCAAGGCCAGCGCATTGAATTACTAGATACGATCAGTAACAAAGCCGCCATTCTCATTAGTATGGACTCACGTGTAGGAGGCAACCCCTTGAAGGACTCGGCAAGAAGAGGAGAATGTCGATAATCAGGTTTAGCGTCAGGCGTATAAGCGTCCCAAGCATATTCCATGCCTATTGTGTCCAGGACAACGTCGTCGTGATTCTGGATGTAGCTGCCGTATTCATACTTTTGCCTTGGGAAGAACTTGGGATGGCATGTTGGGAGAAAGTGGAGAACCTGTGCAATAACCCCAGTGATTTTATCCTTTAGACACTCGAGGGCGAGAGAAGCGGCGAGTTGACCTCCGGCGGAACCACCACTGATGATAATACGTTCGGGGTCGATTCCTAGTCTGTCAGAATTGTTTTTGCACTTGACCTCGTTAGCTTATATGCCTCTTGAATTTCAATGGAACGTACCCAGATGAGACCGTCGTAGCAATCGTTGATCTGTGTCGGGAAGGGTTTCTCCGGCGCCCTGACCTCATTAGTGTTTCCCTTATAGTATTCCCAAATTACAACTCACAATCTGTAGTCAACGCTGACAACAACAATATCCGGATTCATCGCCGCATAAACATTATCAACACCATCAACCTCATGGCGTCCAATACACCACTTCCCACCATGCATCCTATACATAAGCACCGCATTACGGTTGACCTTGGTGCTCCTATAGACTTTCAACTCGATCATCGCTCCGTCCCGTGCAGGGATTTGTATAAGTTCAGAATCGATATCCTTGTATCGGTCTGGTCCATTGGCTGGCATCACGGCATCAGGATCGCCTGCGACTGCACGCATACTTGGAAAATCTGGTTGAGCATTGAGCTCTGAAAGTGCCTCTCGAAGGAATGGCTCAGCAGCTGAATACTCGGGAGACTTCTGGGAGAGGTGCCCATATTTGGGGAAGGGTGTGAAGGGGGTTGACAGGTCGAAGTAATCGGATTCTGTTCTTTGGAAGCCCATGGTGACTTTCATTGATTCTAGAATTATTATAATGTTGTTTCCTTTCTCATTTCAGTCGTCTTGTCACTTCTTATATTCTGCTTTTCGCTTGTCAGAAGTGTTATTGGCGGTTGATAGGAAATGATTCATAGTGAGTGCTTTCCGTTCGAGTTTAGCGTCAGCAGGTCTAGGCCCAGACCTGACTAGTGCATATTCAAGAGAGACGAGCTACGGCGTTAAGGTATTAGAAGAATTAGCTACCAAGAGCATAAGTGATAAAATACTTTAGTTTTTTTATGCTGACTTAGCTGGGACTTAGGTTACTTTACTTCTATACCCCAATCCTTAGAGGATAATTCTTCTGATAGCTATTTTTACATGGCCGGATACTTGACCTCAGCAATGGGCAAGAGGAAGAGGTCATGTATTGAAAACCAACGCAGACAATAAGAAAGCAATCCTTCTACATCTATGTAACATAAGAAGAAACATTTCCCATTTAGATCTCATCTACCACATTTAACTCTCTCTATCATCATCCTTATCCTTCTGATCGTCCTTCTCCCAGTCAGCATACCAACCACATTTCCAATCACAATCCTGAGCCGGTTTCCCACCATGACGCTCATGGTACCTCTTATGACTCTCCCCATACAGTTCCCAGTCATGCTTAATTGACATCGAAGTATTGAGTTCGGTAAACTTGATTTTCGACGCGGTACCAAAACCTTTGTCAACAACAAACTTCTTGAACACCGTTGCGGCCATAAGAATAAGTTTCTTTCCGTCCCCTTCCGGGTCCTGGCAGAGCGCATCGAAGATATACCCAACGATAAGTGGGATTTGGTGTTCATGCTCGATGTAGGCTGGGCCGTTCAGTCGCCTTAAATCAGGGTCACAGGCGGCTCTAATCACATTCAGGAGTCCCCACGTCATTTGATGCATGTACATGTAAGGGAACCCGAACTCTGTCAGTTCACCCGTCAAGGCATCTGAAAGTGGTCGCAGCAGGTCTTCGGCTTTCACTCTGCCACTCTCTGTCGCCTTCTTCCGCTGGTTTCCTCGCTCTTTTTCTTTCGGAACACTCGCCGAGTACACATGAATCGGCCCACTATCCGTTTCGCGTTCCTGAATCTCCCAGTGGCTACGCGATATTATCTCGTCAACATCCTCCGCTGAAAAGTTGATTTGAGGAGCCCCTTTTGTATATCGGGTCTTGAACATAGATGATACAGGCGCGCTGCTTTTGATTAACCGGGCACCAGAACGAGATTTGAGTTTGCGCTTCAGTTGACCTTGGCTTGAGATGGCAGAAGCCGAATATCCAATCTGCAACAGATATCGCCTGTTGTAGCCTTCCCTGTCGGTCGGTGGATCACCAACGAAAAAGTTGGATTTTCCGAGGAAAGTCTGTATGATGTCCATATCCTCCCAAGAGCCTGATTCAATTTCACCCTCAGACCTCAGAGCATTGTACAAGTGTGCGGAAGCTGTGACGGAGCCCCAACAATTCATAACCGTGATGCCAAGCTCGTACATTGCTGCACGGAAATGGTTTACGAGGAGACCACTGAGGATGGGCGACAGAATCAAGATGCGGTGTTTTGTGGTCTCTAGCGGCAGGTCCGCATCCTTTTTCGCCACTCTCTTCTTGGCACGAAAGACTGGATCCTCCTCAATATAGCGAATTTTCGCTTCGAGTTCTAGCAGTGCACGCTGGTTTGTGGTGGACCAGTTGGGTGGCTTGATCTTCATATTGTAGTCCAGTTGAGAATGGAGGTCGGAGAGCATGCCGTCCATTTGCCTGCTCAAAGTTTCAAATGCGAGATCTGTGCCATTCCTCATGTAGTGGTGAATATCCAGAAAGACCTGGGCAGCGAATACCAGATAAAAGGGTATCTTTCCTGTCTCATCCATCTCGCGAATGCCGCGTAGGAACTCATCCTGAACTGGATAGGCGTCTACCACGCGAGTGAGCATCACGGCTTCGAGGTAGAACTCCCCAAGTATCACCATATCCTCTTTCAGCTTGGCATTGCCATCTTTCTCGTGCCAGTCGATCTCTGGGTCATACGTCCCAAACAGACCCTCTTTATAAGTAAGTATCATCCCTGCGCCTACGGTGTATTGGAGGTTTTGGAGGAGAACCATGGTATTGAGAAAGCTTTCGTTTCCGAGGTCATATATCTCCTCATTTCCATCCTCGGGACCTCCCCATGCGGCAACCTCTTCCTCAGTAAACCCAGCTGCGAAGGCCTGGAAACAGGCCCATGTGTGCATAACTTTGAAGCCCCCGCGGCCCAAGTCGAAGACTGGGATGACCTGATCAATGAGGCTTCGTGCTAGGTCGATGCCAGCACTGCTTGTAAGAGCGGCAGTCCCCGCATCCAGACCGCCATCTAAATGGCCGTACAAGGCGACCCAAGTACTTGTAATATGTTTTCTGAGGCTGTAAAGCTCCTTGGCCAGGAGTGTACATGCCAGGAACCACTCGTCAAATGACTGGGAAACCTCTGCCTCATATTTATTGTCGTCGCCTTGTACTCTTTGAGGCCGGACAGGATCAGGAGCGTCTAGGAACTTTTGAGAAGGCTCCTCGACGCCCAAGCCTATAAAGCGGTTGGTCAGGTCTTCGAGAGATACAGATTCAGGAGTCTCAACAGGCATGCGAGGCCTGAGTATACTCCTGACGCTTTCCAAGACTCCCACGAAATAGTTGTGACTCTCGTCAGACATATCATCCCGTTCCATTCCACGCTTTTTCATCTTATCGCCGAACTTGGATCTCATGTAGATCACACGATCAATAGTCTCGGCAAATGAAGCAGGAACCTTGACCAAGGGCTTAGTAGAGGAGAGAATGTATTCAGCCAAAGGGATGAAGTCCTTGATTGCGATGATGTACTTTGGGGCTGAGGTTGCGCTTTGGGGTGCTTGCTGCTGTTTCTTCGCATCCTTTCTGGCCTTGCCCTTGAGGCGGCCGCCAGGTCCCTTCGCTTGAGCGGCCCCGCTGAGGAGGTCTGCAGGATAGCCGCATTTTCTGGCAGTAGAGGCAAGCCAGGCAGCGACAGAGTCAGTGTCTTCTTTGTACTGCGCGTAGGCACTAAGCTTAGCTTAGACTCCCCTAACTTTTATGATACCCTTAGCTAAGTCTCGCTTTTTCTTCGACCCACCTGCCTGGGAAGGAAGGCGTGGGGGCGATGGCTGCCTAAGTTGACCAGCCGCGTCTTACAGTCAGCAATTCAATAACATACAAGGAAAGTCCAACTCGACCATGTTTGTATCTCCCATGTTTGCATCAATTTGTTAAAATGCCAAAATCTGCAAACACCGCAGATGAATATGATTTTGTCGACCATGAAGACACTGCGCTGAGCCCCGAACTCGTCGCTCAATTGAGAGAGTGGCTCCAGCCTACCGATTACCTTGCTGACTCTGGCGAATATCGGCGCCATCTTCTTTCGCAAGCCCCAGGAACCGGACTCTGGATCTGCAAGACTGAAGAGTATCGAAAATGGCATGAATCCCCAGATCATGGCAGTCTCTGGATTAAAGGCGTGCCGGGCGCTGGCAAATCCGTCATGGCGGCCAGTCTCATCCAGCATCTGAAAGTCACTGAGAATTGTCCAGTTCTTTTCTTCTTCTTTCGAAATATTGTCGCAGCCAATTTTTCGCCGCGAGCCCTCATCCAAGACTGGCTTGCTCAACTGCTCCCTCATTCACCGAAATTGCAGTTCGCACTCCAACCGCGTCTTGGGACGAGTCTGGAAGAGACATCGGACAACGACCTGATTGAGCTTTTTCTCAATGGCGTCTCGTGCGTACCCAAATTATACTGTGTTGGAGATGCTCTTGATGAGATGTCAAGCGACAACAAGCCCTTTTTGGAGAAGCTCAACAGTCTCGCTACCCATCGGCCTAGATCGCTGAAGTTGCTCATGACGAGTAGACCGAAACAATATCTGCAAAGCACACTGCGCGATTCTTCAATCGTGCATGTCAGTCTTCAGCAACGTCTTGTCGATGCCGATATCCTCGCCTACCTGCACCATCGCTTCGATATTCTTCTCTATTCCGACAATCATCGCCAACGAAAACAAGACCTCATTGACATGATGGCGAAGAAATCCGAAGGTCTTTTTCTCTATGCGAAGCTGACGATGGATCAAGTCGTGGAGGCGTTACAATCCGACAAACTCATTGAGCTGGCAGCCCTTGAGGCATCTCTCCCGGTCGGTCTCGAGCACACATATAGCAGCATACTGGCCAAGCAACGCCGAGAGACAGGGATCACCACCGATGTGCAGCTCCTCGTGCTAGAAGCTGTCACTCATGCTTCCCGACCGTTGCGATTGAACGAGTTGGCAAGTCTCCTGGAGTGTTTATACCCCGACCTCGCAGAATCAAAAACCTTCAAACCATTGATTGCAGGTAGCTGCGGGTCACTGATCGAGATTCTTGAAGACGAGACGCTGCAGGTTATTCATCACTCTTTCACAGAGTTTCTACGTGGCGATACTCGGAGCGTCGCCGAGATGAGTGAACTTGGCTTTCCCATCATTGACTCGCTCCAGGCGCATCGAAAGATGACTATAAACTGTCTTCGATACTTGCAATCAGGAACGATGCTATCGGAAAATGAAAGGTCCGGCGCTGTTGCTTTGGATCCTACCGTTACATTCAAGCCACCTAAACACACTGTTGATCCGTTCGACAGAACTCAAGAGGTCCAGGATGACCCCTTCGATTACAGGGATGCTCGACTGCAACATGCATTCCTCGGCTACGCTGTAGAGAACTGGTCTTACCACGCAAGCTTCTACGATGTGGCAGATGATCCATTTTTTGAAGCCATAACCAGCTTCCTCAATCCCCAAAGTCTTTCGTTTCTCCGGTGGCTTGTGTTCCAATGGGGCGCCACATCCAAGGAGAAAGACTCCACCGTTGGAATTCCAACGCCCCTTCACCTTGCAGCGTTTGCAGGGCTGTCCGAGCTTGCCGCAGAACTGTTACAACAGAAAGCATCCGTATCTGCACTTGATGCTCAAGAGCGCACCCCTCTTCATTGGGCCTCTGCGAATGGCCACGTCAAGGTCGTAACCCTTCTTATTCAACAAGGAGCCGACCCTAATGCTGAGGATGGAAGAGGAGTCAAACCACTCCACCTTGCGACTCTCAGGTGCCGACCAGAGATAGTAAGGCTACTGCTTGAAGCAGGTGTGGACCCGGCTACAGCTAAGACAAAGGAAGAGCACCTGGGTTTCAAGCGATGTGGCTACAGAAGGACCAAAGGAGACTGTGCTCTAAAGTACGCCGGTCGAATAGGACACGTCGACACTGTCTTAGCTTTGGCACCGTTCTGTGACCAGCCCAAACTGGAAAAGATGCTATGTCTACTGTGCGAGAAGGGTCGCTCAGATGCTGTTTCAGCGCTGCTGAAGAACTCACCAGTCTCACCCGATGCTATGTATCAAGAAACAACAGCGTTGTATTTGGCGTGCAGGTCAACAAGCTCCAAATGTGTCGAAGCACTTATCAATCGAGACGCAGATACCCGAAAACTGTCAAAGTGGTATTCGGAAGAGTACAGCAACAGGCCACTCGATCTGGTTGCAAAAGCACCGATTCACGAACTGGCGCATCAATGGGAAGAGGCCAATGACTCTGAGTGCCAAGGCATCTTGAACTTGCTCCTGAAGGCCGGAGCTGATATCGACCAGCCCAACAGCCTAGGCAACACTGCTTTGCTGGAAATGGCAGGCTTTCGACGAAGCTTTTGGAATACTTCTGGGAAATGCTGCCCTGCTGTCAAGGCTCTGATTGAGGCGGGGGCCGACGTCAAAGTGACTGATAATACCCCTACTGAAGATCTGGATGCGAATGGGCAAGATTGCGCTAGTAGCGTTCTGCACCGCGTTGCTCGCAACACTCGAGATCTGGAAGTCATCAAGATCCTGGTGGAGAAAGGCTGCGATCCGAACGACAAGAACGGCCAGGGTGAGACAGTGCTTCTGGCAACCTTGAATTGGAGAGGACGCAATTACCGACTCGAATCGGAAGAGAAGACCCGGCCGATTGTTGAATATTTACTCGAAAATGGTGCAGATACTTCCTGCCAGGACCGCGAAGGCCACTCTCCACTGTCCCATGCACTAAGCCTTGGGCCCAGCATCTTCAAGCTCCTATTTTCTCACTGCCAAGACATGGAGATGAAGAAGAAAAGCTGGTTCTCTTTATCCAGTCTTATGTCTAGATGGACAGAAAAGTTCAAACAATGCCTCGAGATGTTCTTAGCGGAAGGGTTTGACGTTGAAACAAAGGATAAACATGGAAGGACTTTGTATCTACAGTGTTGCGACAGGGGTTCCTTGGAGAGATTGGAAATCTTACGGGATCACGGAGCCAGAGTTGACGCAAAGGATAACGACGGAAACAATGCTCTGCTCCGTTACTGCCTTTCGTCGAGAGAGCAGTGGGAAGACTTGAAGCAACTTGTTGTGGATGGGATTAGTCCTTTCGAGACCAACAAAAACGGTGATAACATCCTTCACCTTATTTCAAGATGGTATGCCGGAACAAAGAACCCTGCGGAGTTTGTACGCTGGCTTGTCCATCTCGGAGTTCAGGTGAATGCCGTCAACGATCAAGGGTCTACTCCGTTGCACTTGTATCAGGAACAGGAGCCACGACGGGCCATTGGAGACACACAGGAGCGCTATCACTTCATCAAGATGCTTAGCAGTCGTTCCGCTGTCGACCTGGAGATCCTAGACAACGATGGCTTTGCCCCTCTACACATAGCAGCTACCAGATCGGAAACTGAAGTGGCCCAGCTGATAGGCCGAGGCGTTGATGTGAACCTTCGCACTTCAGACTCACAGAACGCTCTGCATATGGCTTGTCGTGCGCGCAAATCGAATATCGTTGCTCAGCTCCTCAAACAAGGCATTGACATCGACCAGCAGGACCACGATGGTAGAACACCGCTTTTCTACGCCTGCAGCTCTGGGGAGGTAGAAATCGTGGATCGTCTGTTAAAAGGTGGCGCTTCAACCCATTTTCAGGCTATAGACCGTTCAACAGTCCTTCACGCTTGTGCAGATGTTGCATCAGAGCAGTGTATGTGGAATATCAAGGGCCGACGATCGCATTGGCTGCGAGCTCCATCTCAAAGTAAACTGCGACCAGGTGATCCTTCGTACGATGTGGATAAATCCTGGCTCTGGTGTGGCTCCAAATATAAGCCTCCCCAGGTCGCTCTTCGCAGACAATTCTCGCCAGCTCTTGCAAGGATCATTGAGACTATCATCAGCTCCGGCATTAGGGTTGGGCAATGCAATAATGAAGGATTAACAGCTCTCGATATCGCACTCTCTACAGGATATATCGGCTTTGTCGAGGTATTCTTCCGATCGGAATCGTTACTCCAAAAGGCTACAGAGTATTTGGACACCAGTGATTTGACTCCCGAGGCCATTGAAAAGGCGCGACAGAGAATCAAAGTGCAGATGGCATTGATGTTGCCAAGCCCTCGTGTAGAGTCTCTACGACAGGATGATGCCGCCTTCCAGGTGCTTTTAGAGAATCCTCGCACTGCACTGGGATTACTTTCGATCGATGAGACAGCTACACTGATCAATGAGGCCTTCCAATCTGATCCATTATCAGAGCCAGTCTACACGCTACTTTCACGGCTTATGCAGTCGAGTCGTTCTCAAAACATAGACCACCTGGCTATTATCGAGAAAATCCCAAGGCCTGTGGCCTACTACAGCAGCGCTGACGGCGTGAGAGCCAGGTTCGAGGCGGCTAGATCAGAACATAACTTGACCGTCAAAACCGTGAAGAATGCTCTTGGAATGGCTTGTTCCCAAAAAGAATCGAACCTTCTGACTGTGAGAACGCTTGTAGAGAATTTAAAGGTGGATGTCAATGTTCATTTTGTATGTCGCGCTGCGGATGATGGCGATTCGAATTCTGAAACAGTTGAGGGAGGGACAGCTCTGCATGTCCTGGCGTCGGCTGGTCACTTCTGGCAGTTGGAGGCTTTAGAATATCTTCTCGACCACGGTGCCGATGTTAACGCTGTCAATCAAAAGGGAGAAACTCCTCTTCATATCGCGTCTATGGGATTGCAGCCAAGCACAGAGTCAGACGGACTATGGTCATTGGATGCTATCGGAATCCTCCTGGATCGCGGTGCTGACATTAATGCTCTCGACAATGAAGGCCTATCAGCTCTTCATAAGGCGTCCTCATCTTCGCGTATTACACAAGAGCTTCTCAATCGCGGCGCAGATGTCAGTATCGGCGTAAAGAGCCCGCTGTTCTTTTGCATTCGCGACCAAAATCTCGAGACGCTCGAGATACTGCTACAACATGGCCTGAGTCCAGATGTTGTTGATGAGACACGTCAAAGTGTAGATGTCGCTATGGATCCGACAAGATCTCACAAGGTGTATCCTCTGTTCTGCACCGCATTTGCCGAGCCGGGTCGCAAAGGTTGGCTCAACTGGCTGCCGGATACACTTCCGCTACTAGCATGTCTCATCAAGTCCGGCGCTGACATTTATCTGCCTTTGAATGAAGATGAGACGTTGATTCACTTTCTCTTCGAATTCCCGGAACATGAAGTACTTGAGGTCTTGGTACAGGAGCCTTGTGCATCAAGAATAGATTTCAATCGTCGCGACCAGCAAGGCCGGACGGTCCTCATGGCAGCTTGCGACTGGCAAAGATGCCTAGGAGATCATCCGCGAAAATCCAGACAGGCTCCAAAGATATACAAGACAGGGCCACCCTTGGAGATTTTGAGCCTTGGAGCTGATGTCACTTTGGTTGATCCATGTGGAAAGACTGCGTTGCATCATTTGTTGTGCAATCCTGGGTTCCCGGACGTTGTTCTCATCGACTTTATCAACCGGGAGGAGGTATCGCCTACGCTATTTCAGAAGGACGGACAAGGATTTTCGCCGTTACATTACGCTCTTGGTACCCTACGTCCAGCTGTTTGCGAAGCTCTACTGGCCAAGGGTGCAGACTTGTTAGAGCCTGATCCGCAAGGTCGTACGGCATTACACTACATTGCCTCGCAGTGTCTCCTCCAGGACAGAGCAACGTCGCCTTTTGGACGCCACACACACGAGCTGGCAGATGACTTCTTTGATGGATGTGTTTCTCTGTGGCAGAGGTACCTTTCTCTGGGTGGCTCAATCAATACGGTTGACTCGGCTGGAGAAACCCCGCTGCATGCGTATTTGTCTATGTTGGACCCGCACCGAGAGCAAGAAAAAACGCATTGTCATGTGGAACATTACAATTCATTCTTCCCGGAAAATACCGGCGTTGATGTTTTTGCAGTGAACAATGCTGGGGAGACGATGTTGCATAAAATTGCGGCCAGACCAGTGTCCAGGTACTTGTTGGATGGACACGACAAAGCGCTGTTTTTGATGATGATGGACAAGGGATTGGATCCGTTGAAGGAGGATGCGAAGGGGCGAAGTGCATTGGATGTCGCAAGTGCATGTGAAAAAGACGATATTGTTGGATTACTTGGAAGAAAGTGATTGATCGACGTTTGATATTTATCGGAGCCGCAACAATATCCGCAATAACATCATGGACGGTGATCCACTAATCCCCTCGCTTGTGGTCAACCCTGGGGACGTCTTCTTTGAAATGGTCCACTTATTACCTACCCCAGAGACGGCTTCTTTTACCCGCGCCTCTCGGTCCGAGGCGTTCGGCTTTTGTTGAGAGTTTGTTTCACATCGTGACTTGTAAGTGGACGACACACACATTAGCGTGTGGAGAGGCGTCATGCCTGATACACTTCGGGTCCATAGAATTAGCTCCCGAATGTTTCTTGTGACACCTTGTTCCTATCTGGGGTCCGATGTTGGGCTGAAGTGCGGGGGAGTATGTTGGCAGATGGATAGGGAAACAGGTATCCGTCGTGTATAAATTCAACATATTCTGCTGTCCTCTCTTTTCATTTGACTCATATCTCGTACTCGAACATCTTTCATCATGTCTACAAACGGAACAACCCATCTCAACCTCAAGGACAATTATGTCCAGATCATCAATGGCAATAGCGCACCTACTCAGAAGAGTCACCAGGGCATAAATCCAGCTACACTCGAGAAAAAGCCTGAAGTTCCCGTCGCTACACAGGATGATCTAAACAACGCTGTTGATGCGGCCAGAAAGGCGTTCAAGTCCTGGTCCAGAGTTCCCTGGGAGGAGAGAAGACAGAAGTTGTATGCTTGGGCAGATGCTGTCGAGGCGCAGAAGAAGGAATTTGCGGATTTACTTATCTCTGAGCAGGGAAAGCCTGTAAGTCACCACTACCCACCTCTATCCCCTCACATATAACAGAAGTACTAACGGATGTAGATCCCCCAAGCTACCGGCGAAGCTGATGCGGCCATCGCTTGGATCCGAGGCCAAGCTAGCTTTGACCTTGCCGAAGAGGTCGTTGAGGATAGTGAGAATCGAAAGATCATCACTCGGTATACACCTCTTGGTGTTGTCGCTGCTATTGTTCCTTGGAACTTTCCTCTTATGCTTGCTGCTGCTAAGATCGCGCCGGCTCTTGTTACGGGAAATGTTATCATTGTCAAGCCTTCGTAAGTGCCCCATCTCTGCTGTTAGGGTGTCAGAACTGGCTGCCGAGAGCATAAGAGACGAAAGACTTTATGTCGTCTTGGTCTAAGGCTTAGGCTTCTTTATGTTCGTTACCTAAGCCTTATGAAACAATTCTTCTAATACCCACTCTATTTCGTACCGGAGCTAATGTTTGACAGACCCTTCACACCTTATTGTGGTCTCAAGCTCGTTGAACTAGCCCAGAAGTTCTTCCCTCCTGGTGTTGTGCAGTCACTCAGTGGCGATGATAACCTTGGACCTTGGCTCACGAGTCATCCTGGTATTGATAAGATTAGCTTCACCGGGTCAACGCAGACTGGAAAGTTGGTTATGCAGAGTGCTGCCAAGACACTGAAGCGTGTGACTCTTGAGCTGTAAGTGAAAACTAATATTCAGATGAGATGATGGTACTGATGATTCATAGTGGTGGTAATGATGCTGCTGTTGTCTTCCCTGATGTTGACATTGACAAGGTTGCCGAGAAGGCAAGTCTCCCCTTCCCCCACCGGGGTGTGAGATGAGGTGTGCTAACAGCTTCTAGGTTTCGACTCTTGCATTTATGAACTCAGGTCAAATCTGCCTCAACGTCAAACGCATCTACGTCCACGAGTCCATCTACGAAAAATTCCGCAACGCGGTAGTCAAGCACGTCAAGAACTACAAGCTCGGCGACGGTTCCTCCGAAGAAACCAGCCACGGTCCTGTTCAGAACGAGATGCAGTACAACAGAGTCAAGACGTTCTTCGAAGACATCGAAAAGCAAGGCTGGAAGGTTGCTACTGGTGGAAAGTTCGAGACGGCGCCGAAGAACGGATATTATATTACTCCGACGGTTATTGATAATCCTCCTGAGGACTCAAGAATTGTCGTTGAGGAGCCTTTCGGTAAGTCTCCGCTTCCACTTTATAGATATTGTACTAATAATGACAGGCCCCATTCTTCCCATGCTCTCATGGAAAGACGAAGAAGAAGTCATCGAGCGCGCCAACGACACACGTCTCGGTCTCGGTGCTTCAGTCTGGTCAGCTGACCTCGATGCTGCGGAGCGAGTCGCTAAACGTCTCGATGCTGGAACTGTTTGGGTCAACAGTCACTTTGAGATCACGCCCATGGCACCATTTGGTGGACATAAAGAGTCGGGTATTGGTGCTGAATGGGGTATCAATGGATTAAAGGGAATGTGTAATGTTCAGAGTTTGTTTTTGAGCAAGGTTGCTGCTTAGATATGGAGTTTGAGGAATAATGAATTTTATGAGCTTTATAGTCGGATTGTGACGACTTGTCCACCAGAAGCTTTTTCACCTAATCCAGCTGAAATAGCATACAGGTTCTTCTCATCATGGCTAAGAACAAGAGCTGTAGGTCCAGCCAGTAATCCCTCAGACAAAACTGTCATCTTTCCAGTAGTGGTGACTTTGACCACCTTATCCATCCAACAAGCAACGTATGCGTTCCCATAGCTGTCGAGCACGAAGTCATCCGGCAAGAACCCAGCCTGAAACTTAGAAATAACCTGATAATTCCCATTCTTGTTACCACGATTGTCGATCTTAACGCGGTTTAGCGTCTGGTGAGCTGTGCTGGTGAAGTAGAGATAGCCACGGAAGATCTTAAGCCCGTTAACGCCGGTGGGAAACGGTGCACCGACATATGGAGCGAGTTCTTTATCTTTGATCGCTACTTCGATATGACCCGTCTGGGTATTCATCCGAAGAATCTTGCCGCGCATTGAATCGGCAGCAAGAACAATATGCTTCGCGTCAGGCAGCGAAGTCATGCCATTGATGGGACCATACTCCGACTTCTCAAAAACAGTTCGCACAACTGGCTTTGTCTCTCCAGCTTTGAAGTCTAGAATGGATAGGTTCATGGTATTATTATACAGAACAAAATCTGTAAAGTTACCGCCGGCGACAGCAAAGACATCGTGACCAACTTGGGTGATACCAAAAAGACTATTGACCCCATGGATCTGAGCAACGACTTCAGCTTTGGATGAGGGGTTGAGGGAGTAGATTTTGCCGGCTCCAATTGTGGAGAGGAGAAGATCGCCGTTGGGTCTTATTGCGACGTTCTCGATCCAATCTGGTATTTGGGCTATCACGGTGACTTGAGGTTTTTTGTACAAGTGGCTGGCATATGGATAAACGATGAGGATGATAGGCACGATGGTTGTGAGGACATAGCGCATGGTGTTTGGCTTTTGACTTTCGGAAGTTTGAATGAGCTTTTGAGTAGAGTCTCTTGAGTAAGTTGCCAAGTACAGTTCCTGACGGACAAAGAGACATATTTATTCAAATGGCACCAGCATTTCGACGAGAAGCAGATATGACGCTGCATGTCCAGTATTTGATTGTTACTGGGTAGTGAATCCTCCACCGAAGCAAGCTAACCAGTTTTCGTATTCTCCTGATACTCGATAGGAGAGAGCGGGGCAGATCCTTGGCTTCCAAGCATTTGAGAACTGGTCCTGGCCAGGTACTATACGGATAAAGAAAGGTCTATTCGATACTTCCAAAGCTTACAAATTGGAAAAGTCTGTCATCAAGACAGAGCAAGCTCTCCTGCGGTGAAAACCGTTGCGGAGTTTGTACCATTAAGTCCGTAAATGCCAAGAATCTCAGCTTACTGATAATCTCATCATCGACCGGATGAAGCCATTGACCATGTCAGTAGTCGAATCAATACCTACAACTATGACCTTTCAGGTTTGGGTTACCTACGCTTAGTTATAATCTCATCATGTCGATGATGAATCTTTCAAATTCCACTACTAGGATCACTGCAGACTTCGTAACAGAGCCTAATCTCATAACATGGCAAATGATTTTAAGCAAGCTAGATTAGTTTTAATCTCATCATCTCGCTGATGAATGATCCTCGACTTCCAACCATATTCCGATAGAAGAATGTAGTCTCATCTTGACTTAAAGGCTGTGGAGAAATCGAACGCCAAGATCATAAGAGATGAAATCTTTTGATTACTTTATGATAAGTTAGACTAGTCTTTATGCTCCTTTATTTAACTGGTGCAAGACTTCTTGGCCTTGCGTTTGTCATTGAGGTCATCAAAAACGCTGTTAGGCACGGCACCTGTCCCGGCAGCCACACTCTGTCCCCGCTCTCAGATGTCGTAATGCCCGCAGCATCAGCATTTCGTTTCCGTTCGCCCTGATTCTGACGGTCGCGAGGCTTGGTAGCAGAACCCCGTCCGTCGCCACCTCCACCATCTTCCTCACCAGAACTGTCTTCATCGAACCCCTCGTCATCAGTTTCCAAGTCAGACTCCTCAAAGTCCGTGGTACCCTTGAATAGTTCATCGACTGGCCCTTCCTCAACCTTCATGCGGCGCTCCTCAACACGCTTTCGAAGATTGGCAAAACCGGAAGATGCCGCGCCCTATGTCTTGATTTCAGCCTCAGCCTTAGGTAGGCTGAACCTCCTTGAACATCACCTTGAGCTTCTTGCCGACCTTGTCCCAATGTGGAGAGGAGAGGGACTTCTACGCCTTTTCCACTGCGGAAAGCTGACAGTTCTCATCGCTAGGGTCAGCCATTCGATGTGTAACTTCAACTGCGTGTTTGATGTTGCGTGTCCGGAACCGCTGTTCCTCCTCAGTGGCGAGCATCAACATCCGGACCATCATGCTGAAAACATGGCCCAAGATGACGCTGTGATCAGAATGGTACTGGATGTCTGACTTCGCGATCTCGCGCTCTACAATCCACGCGTACCAATTGAAGGGTTGCTTCCACTTACACTTCATCAGTTCGCAAAGGCAGATTTCCAAGTACTCATACTTCAACCACTCGGGAAGTCCAGACTGTGCCGCAGTCTGTAGAATCCATGTCTGGACGGCCATACGCTCGATGTCGTCATAGTATGTGTTCTTCGTCTTGATCATTTCCCAGCGAACAGCCCTCTTCTGACCGATGCGGATAAGGTGTGCCTTCGTCTGCTCAAGGACACTGGCGCTCGGATGCCAGGAAAGGAACATGCCACTCCCACAGCACCTGTGCAGGCTAACGCCAGTGGACATAGTGCTGAGATTGGCCACAAAGATCTGCAGGTCCTCGGTCGGATTATTCCACACGTACAGGATCTCCGTGCGGGTCTTGGTGCCATTCCGAGAACCGACAGTAGCAACTTGATGTCCGTAGAGCTGAGTATCAGCAAAGTGCTAAACTGGCGGTTCACCTTCCCCACATCGCTGTACAAACTGGAGCGCTTCTTGCTGCAATCCTCATCCGTACGCGGATCCCAAGCGGCCACGATATAAGCGGCAGGCCCAGCCAGTGGAGGCACGTCCTTGTCAATGGCGCACTTCTCCCACATGTAATTCAGGCCCCTGTTGCCAGATTCCCGCAGCAGATGCTCGATGTGTTCAACACCAAACTCGACGTCGTAGCTGCTTGAGGCTTTTGCAGCATTCTCCTTGCGTTGCTTGGTTTGTGGCAGAGTGTCAGCAACCTTGGTGAAGTGACGCTCTAACTTCTCCTTGTTGCCATACAGACCAGACCCCTTCTTGTCGAAGGTTTCGATCGTCCGTGGATCCCAGGAGGTGATGGACTCCTCTCGATGGACTCGAAAGTTCATCATGACCTCAGAATTGTCCTTCGAGGTTTCCCCACCCTGGGTTGCGGTCATGGCTACCTCAGGGATATCGGCACTGTCGAACTTAAACAACTTGTCTGCGTGATATTTTCCAAGCTCCGCAAGCCGCCTACCGATAGGGCCATCCTTACGTTATTCGACCTCACGAACGTTGATGGTATAAGGGAGAATGTCCTGTGCCGGATAGACAGTCTTGCCATCGGGCATCTCAACACCAGTTCGCGTCGTTCGGCGCGTGTAGAAATTGTTGAGGATAGGCTTGATAACCTGGGCGCCGAGATCAACACCCCAGCCCAGGACACCGGAGCTTGCCCTTATTATACCGGCGGAGAGAAGCCAAGGTTTGACTGCAGTACCTGAAGAGTAGTGGACTGCCTTCCAGTGCACCAGTGTGTCAAAAAGCTCAATGTCAGCGAGGATTCCAGCATCGGCCTTGCCGGTTTGGATAACCTCCAAGAATGTGTCGTGGTAGATACCGCGACAGGGTTGGTTTCCCTCAACCTCTTTGATCTCGGTGGTTGGGTTATAGTCGCTATGAAATAGCGCCGGGAGATAGCCGATGAAGGTCCGCCCGGGAGGTCGACAAAGGCCCTGGAAGGCTAAGATGAGGGGGTCAATGTGCCGAATGAGCGTCAGAGGCGACAGAGTATCTTTCAACGACGAAGCCATTGGGGTACAGGTGACAAACGGGAGCTTCTCCCATTTGATAAGGCTAACAAGGTTAGAGTATGAGCTGGCGCGTCGCATGAATTGCGCCTCATAGCAAATCAGCATATCGAACTCGAACTTCTCAACTGCTGGCTTTGATAAGCGGTATTCGATAAGCTCCCCATCACACCCTTCATACGGTGTCTCCTTTGGGTATTTTGGCGATCTTCCCCATGTCAATTGTTTCTTTGGTATAGGACCGAATACGCTGCTTCTTGGTCCTGTCGCCGGTCTTGGTAGGAGTCTCAACATCGTCTGCCCAGAAAAAAGGCTCTCTATCCGTCGCTAGCCAGCGTGCGGATAGTGTTGGATACGAGCTGAAGACGATAATCCTGCCAGTCTAAGATTGTTAGTAACATGCGGGGAAAGCCTCCGAACCACTTACCTCTGGATCCTCCATTGCTTCATCGCTTCGCAAAGCCTTCAATTTCTCAGCAACTTGCTCCTGTGTGAACACCTTGACTCCTGACTTAATGGAGAAGCCGGACTGAGCAGAGTAAAAACCCAAGGTTGAAGGTTGAAGAAGTTGTCCAAACACTCCTGAACGGTCTGTGTAATAGTAGCGATTGGACTAATACACAGCGTTGGTTTGAACTTCTTGTAGCCACCCTGTGCGGCAAGACGAGCAATTCTCATCTGGGGGGCAGCGAGGAACGTTTTAGTCTTCCCGGTGCCCATCCCATTCGCCAAAGGCATGGAGGGTATTGGACTCAACATTCGTTTCATGATCGCGTAGGCATCTGTTGAATTCCTAGCGAAGTTCAATAAAGTGGATGAGCACAATCGCATTATGACTAGTTAGTGGACTAACCTTTAGGATAGCTTAGAGTACCATTTAGGCTACCTTAGTCCAGTACTCTAAGGCTTAGACCACCCTGTGGAGCATGGTGTGACGCTTTTTGACACGCGTGCGTGGAGAATCGTCATCGTGGTAGATTTCTTGAGTAAGGAGTACCTCTGCGTTCGGGTGGAACTCGACAGGTTTCCGGTACCTGGGGCGACAGGCTCAGTTGTCTTCGATGGCGAGGTGCTCTCCCATCCAGGCGTCGTTGCTGAGGTCCTCGCTCACCTTGCAACAATCATACAGATAGTGTAGACTACCATTGTCGGTCTTGCGCAGAAGGAATTCAATATGTTCAACTCCTAAACCCATCATCTCCGCGCCAGACTCGAGCTTCTTCGAATTCGTCTTCCGACTTTGAGTCATAGGCGTTCCGTCAGCAAGTGTAGCAAACCGGTTAACCAGCTTGCGTTTGTCGCCGTAGAAGGCCGGTGTCTCGTCTTTAAGCAGCTCGACAGTTCGTGGATCATTTGCGGAGATAACACCTGCACGGTGGGCACCAAAGTTCATATGAACTTCCTGTGAGGTCTTCTGTGCCGGCCCGTTACCCGTCTGCGTATGCTCAGGCACCGCCTCATTCTCAAAGCTGTACAAGCTCTGGGCATAGAACATGCCTTGACCATGTACGAGGATCCCATATGGATCATCTTCGAAGTAGCTGACCTCTTCGACTCGAATCGTGTACGGCAGCATCCCGTCTGAAGGATAGGACTTAGTGCCGTCTGGGAGCATAAGCTCAGTCTTCATCGTTCGTCGCGTGTACAGAACTTTGAGAAGATGTTTGACAACTTTACTTCCAAAGTTCACACCCCAGGTAAGCTCCTTGGCGGCAGCTTGGAGAAGGTCTGGCGAAAAGAACCAGGGCTTCAGGGTCGCGCTTTGACTGGTTATCCGCGAAGGTTCCTTCAGGGCCTGGAGAAGGTCCTTGTGGGTAGCCCCTTCATTCTCAAGCTCTTCCCAGAATGTGGTAGAGAAGATACTACGAGTCTCACCGAGGACCAGGTCCCCGTCCATAGCCTGGAATGTGTCTTCAAAAGGGTTGTAATCGTCCAGGTAGAGTCCGGGAATATCCAACCACGCTATGTAGGGTGGACAAAGCCTCAATTCCGGGGTTCGTATGGGCAATGAGAGTAAGCGGGCTAAGCAGGTCACGAAGGTAGCCCGCGATAGGTGTCCCGGTGACAAAGAGAAGTCGTTTCCAATTCAGAAGTCGTAAGAGATTCGAGTAAGATCTACTAGTACGTCGCAAATACTGGGCCTCATCAGGAATCAACATGTCGAATTCATATTCGTTAACGCATAAGTGTCGCAAAAAGTAGGTAATCAGTTCTGCGTCTGCCTTACCACGCTACCCTTTCTTGAGTGTAGTGCACACTTCTGGGTCGAGGGATGTGTACTTTCGCAGTCGTTTTTTCTTGCCCTTACTCTTCTTCTTTCTTTGCGCCTGGCACTTTTCAGACTCAGGTGTAAATTGGACGAGTTCCGACTCCTTATCCAACCAGCGCTTGGAGATAGTCGGGTAAGTAGAAAAGATGATCGTTCTTCCAGTCTAAACAAAGGTTAGCACGGCGAATCACTAATGGGAGAAAGGCTTACACTAGGGTCGAGCTTTGCCGCATCAGTGGAAAGCTGTCTCAAAAGTGGATGAAAAGACATGCGGACCGCTCTTTGACTTCGATCCCGTGCTTTACAGGGAACCGTGAGGGGTGAGAGTAAAAGACAATGTATCGGAGATCAGGGAAATGCTTGATGGCTTCCCGAACTGTATGAGCGATGGTCGCCACTGGCCCTAGGCATAGTTGCGGCCGGAAAGCCTCGAAACCTTCAGATTGAAGCTTCTCCTCATCTGGCAGAGCAGACCACTCTGGATCTTCTTTCAGTTGTATCAATTCTCTCTCAGACAATAGATGTGAAAGTAATAATACTGAAAACCGACTTGGTCTTGCCGGTGCCCATCCCGTTGGCCAGTATTCTGTATGGCAGAGGAGACTGCATGATCTCGCGAGGGCATGGGGAAAAGGTCAAATTTATCGCGAAAAGGGTTCCGGTCGAAAAGGATGACCTCAAACGCCATTTCGTCAACTTCTTCGGTGTGGCAGACGAGGCGTTGAGCACATAGAGCTGCAGAAGGATGTGGCCGAGAGAGAAAGCATTCTGTGTGTGATGAAGGAAGGAGGGAGGAGGCTCGCCAGTTGCATGGGCGGCCAAAACTTGGGAAGTGGGGCCTAAGGCCACCACCACAACACGAGCAGCTGCCTAAAGAATCTGCAGTGGTGAATTGAACTACATCTGGGAAAAGACTTGTCACTGCCAGTGGAACATGCCGCTGGCTTGTTACACAGAATGCGGTTTTCATCGAAGTGTGGAGGCGTCTTCACGAGTGGGTCGAGGAGGAAAGGAGCGTTTCCTCCGACACTCCGTGATACAAAATTATTCAATGGCCCTCCCCTGCTTGACATGAAGCAAGTCCTTTTGTGCTGCAGCCCAAACTTGATGTTTTGATAGGGTAAGCAAATGTTTTGTCTGCCTGTTGAAGCCACGATGCATCACAAGTAGAGAAAGCTTCATACCAGCACCGCTGGATTGACGTACTCGTCATGGCGATGATGAGATTATGCCTATTCTCTTCTCATTCACCATGTACATCATGGCTAACTGGATAACATTGAGCGTATTGTCTTGAAGGTGGATGTGGATGCTTAGCACCATATTTTAGGCAGCAGATAGCAAGCCCCACTCTTCAACGTCCAATTTCGACTTCTCACTTCCTTCCCCTCTACAACATGACAATCACCACAGCATCATGACGCAGTCCGAGAGCTCAACAGGATTTGGACCCACACACATCATCGATCCAGTAAAAGAGCACACGCACACGGCAATCCTTCTACACGGACGAGGCAGCAACGGCCCAGAGTTCGCTCAAGAACTCTTCGAAGAAACTCTGTTCACGGATGGATTAAGCCTCGCTCAAAAACTGCCCAGTTGGAAATGGGTCTTTCCGTCTTCACGTGAACTCTGGAGTGAGGCATTTCAGGAGGACATGCCGGCTTGGTTCGAGGCTCATTCTTTGACGGATACTACCGCGAGACAGGAAGTCCAGATTCCCGGTATCAAAGAATCAACTGGGCATATCAAGACTATCACCGATGACGAGATTGAGACGCTGGATGGAGCGAGTGAAAAGGTTGTTTTGGGTGGGATTAGTCAAGGTGGAGCGGTAGCACTGTGGACTCTTCTCAGCCAACGCGAGAAGCCGTTTGGTGCATTTTTCGGAACAAATACCTGGCTTCCTTTTGCCTCCAGTCTACAAGATTCAATGAGTCAGGGCACAGAGATGAGTGAGGACAAAGGTGTTGTACTCTTGGCCGAGATGCTCGGTCCACAGTCCAGTCAACGCCGGATGCTCAATTGTTCTACACGTGTCTTTCTTGGTCATGGGACTGACGATGCTTACGTCGATGTAGAGCTGGGAAGACAAGCCAGAGATGTTCTCACTCAGATCGGATATTCGGTAGAGTGGAAAGAGTATACAGGTGCTGAGTTGGAGGGACATTGGGTCAAGGCGCCTGAAGAGTTGGAGGATTTATTGGAATTCTTTACCAAGACACTAAGCAAATAGTGTCTGACAATTCTTTTAGAAACAGTTATGCTTGAATATAGATAATCAAATCTCCTATTATTCCTAAAGTCCACCTCAAGTCTGAGTGGGATCAGCCACCTCCCTCACACACTCGAAACAACCCTGCTCCCAATAAGAAGGCTTATCACCCGGCGCAAACTCAATATCCTCCTCGTAGCCCTTGAACAGGAAACAGATCTTGTACGTTGGCGCTCCGGGACCGGGAACATAATCCTGCGCATAGAAAGAAACACAGTCTTTTGTATCGCCACACACTTTGGCGCAAGCATTGATGTTCTCTTTGAGTTGGCTCCCGAGATAAACAGGTGACGAGTCGAGATTGCCTCGGTAGACTTCTTTTCCACAGACTTTGTTGGCAGGATATGGGGTGATGGGCCTCCAGCTGGGGCAGGGTACGGAAGAAGTCGTTGTGGCTGGTACTTGCGATGAGACAGTTGTCTCGACGTCGGTGGAGATTGTGGTGGTTGGTTCGGTCGACTGAGAACCTTCGGAAGAGAATGTCGTTGAGATGATAGACGTTGAGATGAGGTCGGTGGATCTAGGCTTGCATGCGCCACCGAAGACGCCCGCTGGGGCCAAAGCCAAGCAACACCAAGCGAGGGTTTTAAGCGACATTGTGATCAAGAACCAGAGAAGTGCCAAGAATGATTCAACAGAGAAAGTGGAAATGTCGACGATGGGCATTTGATTTAAATATGGGGATCAGGGGAAATTACCATACGAAGATGCGCATTAGTGTAGCTGTTTTGAGTTTAGGACAATTGAAACTATCGATTCTGTCACCAGAAAGAGGAAAGGTCGCGCGTACTATACATGCGCTAGGAATAGCATCACTCCGATCTGAGATTGACATGGTCAGTTACTTAGCTCGACGTGGAGGGCAGCCATTGTTTCGATCTCTGATGCATAGAATATTGTTTTAAATTACCAACCCGTCAAAACTCTGTCCCGTTGCTAAAGTAGAAGGGCCTCATCTCCCTACAGGTCATCATGCCCCTTACTCTCAAACGTTTGTTGTCTATACATTCGTTCCCTCGGTAAAACCGCTGACGCCTGTCAAAACATTGGTGATCCTTGTGTACAGGCCAAAAAGAACAATCAGATATGTCATTATCATCTTCATCATCGGACACCCAAGATCCTGGTACAAGCAAGGGAGTGTTCTCAATCTTATACCAAAAGTCGCCAGCGAGCTCCTCGACACATGGATCCCACAGTGCAGCGCAGTCATTTGTCGAAATCCACATTGTACCAAGGCCAGACAGGCTCCGTTTGCGGCTAGAGGCACCAAAGGACTTCGGGGCCATTGTTAATTGAAATCCTGCCTGGGTGAGGTCTTCCTTTAATATCCCGAGGACTCTATTAATCCATTTCTCGAACGCCCCCAGTGGGAACTGCCATCGCCATATATCCTTTACAATCGTATCAATATGCAAGGCAGCTAGATCCTCCCATGTAGCGTCACGGAAAAGCCTTTGGGCGATAAGGCGCCACTCGTCCATCCAGTGCGAGCAATTGAAGTGCTCGTGGAGGTACTGGATGGCAAAGTCTTGCAGTTGACAGCCTCGTAGCATAGAAGTCTTAATGTCGACAAAACTGACCACCCCTTGTGACATAGCTTCAAGCGCCATGGCCGGATCGGCGGTTTCCCAATTTATGACCTGCTTAAACAAACCCGATTCGGCGGTGGTAAGATCCAGCATTGAATCCAAAAGCTTCGTGGCTGTAGCCGTTTTGTTGATATAAGGTTGCCCATCGAACACCTTTTTCAGTAATGTTTCCTTATTCTCTGTCCATATCGAATCAAGGGTTTGTAATTCTGCATCAATCCTTATACTGGAGCCTGCCATGTAGAGAAGCACGTCTAACAGGCCTATATCATCCAACGACATACCCAATCGTACTAATTTTGGAGGCAACTCGAGATTGCCGTGTAGTAGTGCCTGCTGTTATGGAGGTGCGTCAAGATTAGTGTACAACTTGACAGGATCATCTCTTATCTTACCCTCAACATTGAAAGACCCGAGGGATTCCTGTCATACAGAGATGCCTCCTTGCTCATAATGGATTGAATAACACTGTCTGCCTGGCCTTCTTCGATCAATGTGAAGACTTTACAGTCGTACGGACGTGTGTTCCAAGTCCTCATCTGAAAACCCCATCCAGTTAGGGCTCGACAGACATGTAGATCCCAGGCTTGGGACATCAGCCAATTAGGCGGTTGAATCCTTATTTGAAACCCTTTATTACGCCGGGTCAGCACTCATCACCACATATTTGCAAGTTCGGACGAACTCTTTACATTGTCTGCATCCTCATCTGATTCTTGTGAAAGATACGAGATGCTTCCCAATAGGCCTACATTGCGCCATGGGATCGAGCGTTTGCAACCCCACCAATTTCCGCTGCCGGAAGCGGTATGTATTTCCCGCTTTGGGTGGGCTGTAGTCAGTTTGTAATCGGAAGTGACATCTTCTTCTTCGGTTTCTTCAGAAAGTTGCTGGATGCGGTTTGAGTTTTGCCAATTCTTTATCTCTGATACGATGATCTCGGGTTGTGCTCGCGACAACGCACTGTCCCACATACATCAACACCTCTCTTAATTGCAAGAATTTTAAACTCACATCAGATATGTCTGTTGGGAGAGGGTGACCAACTGAAGCACAGATTGAAGTTGTTGCTGATGTTCCTCAATCACTTCTTTCTTCATCCTAACTTTCAGTTGAGCCACGAGCCGGCGACCTTTCTTGGCTGTAGTCAACTGAGTTTCTAAACTTCTCACCAGGGACTCAAGTGCCGCGACAGCTTTACGCGAATACTCGAGACTTCGTTTCGCGGCGGAGTCATTCTGTACCATGGTGCTTATTCTCTGGAACTCATGGTCCATCTCTTCTAATGCGGGAGCGAGAAGCTCAAGGTGCTCGATACATCGCTGGACGCTAGCGGGGACATCTTGAACTTCATCCCAGAGACGCTTTAGTCGGATGGTGCTTGTACCGAGTTTGCCAGCGACGCCGACTACGGTGATGATGCTGGAGGCAAGTCCCAATATTTCTGCCATGGTCGCGAAATAAGATAACAGAAGACACGGGGTGAAGTTTCCAGATTAGATTGACAAGGCGAGTGAAGAGGAAGACAAAATTCGAGGAAGCTGGTAAAATGGCATACGGAAGAAACGGTTTACCGCCCAAGCGATCGGAGTTGGAAAAAACATAGCGGCTGTGAGGGCGTCAGCCACCACCTTCCAACTTCTCTGGCAACGTGCGTGAATCTGTATGGTCTGCTACTGCGCATGGTGGTTGAAAGTCGTCTGTCGATTGGTAGCCTGATCAGTCCCCAACTGCATAGAACGCCACGGCGCTCCCCTGGGCTGATTCTAGGTCTATCCAATCAGAATTCAAGAATGTTGAGTGGACTGGAGAGGATCACGTGAGCAGTGATAAGCTACCCTGTTGCCCTTTTCTTGTATGATTCAAAGCACTACATATTGATTAAACACGTCTCAAGTATGGAACGAGGGTCATTTCTTAAATACATGTACTCTCTCGAATTATTGAAGTAATAAGTATCAAGATGACTTGAATTCTCAATTGCAAGACTGAACACAGATAAATATCAACACCGGCAGGGAGTTTGTAAAAACTCATAAATTTGAGTAGGTGAGAACTGTGGAGGTTAGCCAGTAAAGCGGCGGGCTCCCATTGGTCAGCTCAGCAGGCTATAAGGCGGATCTAGTGAAAATCCGCTTGCGAGCCTGGGAATTGTGGCTGAGCGAACGTCACGGAGGTGTGGCGTCCATTGCTCACATCCATTTTCAGTACCAGCACTTTATGGATACAAGACAGATGATTTGTGAAACTGTTTGTTCTCAATTAACGCTTCGCTATTATACAAAAGACGACTCTAAAATGCGTCTATGCCTCATTATTTACTTCCACTCTTAACATCGTCGTCGGCCACCTCCCAGCATACCTCCCAAACCGCCACCCATTCTGCCACCACCCATACCACCACCCATTCGACCGCCGCCATTGCAACGTCCTCCACCTCCCATTCGGCTTCCGCCCATCATGCCGCCTCCCATGCGACCACCTCCCATGCCTCCTCCATGATGGTGGTGGTGAACTTCCTTAACTGGACGAGGGCCCATCATGCCTCCGCTGCTGCCACCGTAGCCACGTCGACTGCTGCCGCCGCCTCCGAAGCACATTTTGAAGTTTTGTGGTGTTTTGTTTGGTAGAGTGTGTATGTGTTTATGTTTGCGGTTTGCACTTGTTTGTAAGTGCTTAGTGGGGTGATTTTAATTGAGTTGTGATGTCTTTGTCTTCGTGTTTATGTGAGACTTAAAAGTGGGTATCGTGAGAGTTGTGGATAATGGATTGTTCTTGTTCAAGACAGTGAAGTTGTTTGTTGAATTGTTGTAATGAATATTAACTCGAGACGAGGAAACAACATGCACTATTTGTAGTTTCGAAAACTCCTATGACATAGCGATTAACCCCAACATCATCCGTCAAATCATTCTCAGAAACCTGCTTCAGAAACTCTCAACTACCGTCATGACGCCACCCGACGGTACTTTCCAGACGCCTCCAAACCAGAATCATGAGGCGCAGAGCGTTGGCACATGTCATGGTTGCTATTGCTGAAGACTTGTGGCTGTCTTTAGCCGCAAACCTTGTCGCAACGTTCAGTAGCGCCAAGCTTCAATCAACGTCACCCCTTGGCATTGCCAAGAAGGGTCTCGGCAGCCGCGTAATGCTTTTGATCTTGGCCTACGATAAAACTTTACTTTTGGCTTATCTAGACTCTGATCACCTGAGTTGCCAAGTACTTGGTTGGATCGGATTGTTGCATTTTGTAAAGAGGTGATCTCACTCTCTTGCCCTGTTGTCTCGGCAGCAGACAACCTATCATCTCGTGCCTCTAAACTTGGGACATTAAGAAAACTTGTCTGGTCATAGGTCTATGAATAATTCGCAGGAAAGAACCCGGTACTGTCAGCTCAGGTCACGGCCAAACTCGTGATAGACCGGGGCTATCCCTCAGCAATAAGGACACTCGTAGAAGTGTTCCTAAGTAGGTGTGTGCATGCCCCTCACCATTAAATTCTTGGCATAGTGCGAGTAAAAAAGGATCGAGTGACCGGTTTCCAGAAAGGATATGGAATGGGAATATAAGAGACGAAATAGGTTGGCCGCCTTATGCTAACTTCGACTACTATTCAGGCTACTTTATCATGGCGCCGTAAGTCTTATAAGATATTATTTCTACTATACACTAGCCGCCCTCGATCTTCCCTTTCGCCCATTTGCCAAGTTGTGCTGTATAGGGCAGGGCAAAAAAAAGGTCATGTGTGGGCAAAGGAGTCATAATGCCCTTTGCAAAGTGTAAATATCGAGAAAAATCTTATCTGATCGTATGGAAGGTCAGTTCATATGGAATAACCAAAGTCTTTCATCTTCAGTACTCTCAAAACTCATCGATCGATTCCTGAAGTGGTCTCAGTGCATTAAGCGCTGCCGGAAACTCCGGAGGCAATGCATCGTCGTTTGACATCAATTCAACCTCCCGCACATTGATTGCGACTGTTGCATAATTCGTAAGAAGATCAAGTGTACGATCAGGCAAGTGACCCTGTTCTGTGCAAATCATGGCTGTAGCTGATCGCCCCTCATTGTCTAGTAAGGAACGGTCAGCTCCAAAATCAAGAAGCAACTGGATATTCCGGTTTTCCTGATCGCAGAAAAGACGCCCGATTTCCTCTAAAGCTGAGATGTCTGAGATGCTCTGAGATCTAGGTCCTCCGAGGCGTATGAACGAAAGAAGACGCTTAGTTGCACAATGGAGCGGAGTGCAACCTTCGCGGTCGCGCGTGTTGATATCGAACTGCGAGTTCAATAGAAAGGTCCTCAGAAGATACGGATCCTCTATCCAGCTGGTTTCACAATGTAAGGGAGTCTGGCGCCGAATGTCTAAGTAGTTGAAGTTGATTGGCAAGTCAAGGTTCGTAATTTGTCTCATGGTAATGCTGGGGATGTAGTGATAAAAGATTGTCTGCCCTCTCACGTCAAGGGTGTTGATGTCACAACCCCAGTGATCAGTGTATGTACTGAGAGCCTTTTCCAGAAGGCTTCCTTGGAGGTTAGTGATGGGCCCTAAGAGTGCTTCCAGTAGCCGGATGCTGTGCGTCAAACAAGCACCCCATTCGGTTACAGCTCGCTGGGCAAGGTTTATATGCCCCTGTTCCAAGGCTAAGTGGATCGGCCTATTGCTTTCCCACCTAGCCCATTCGTTGTAATATCTGTAATGGTCCCAATCGATATCGTAGTTGTGATGTTGGATAAGCTCCTCGCACAAACTCTCCCAGCCTGACTGGGCTGCGAAGTGGAGCAGTGATCCACTTTTGGCATCGTGTGTGCCATTGTTTTCGGTGTATTGTTTGACCTCCTGTCGGTACACCTTTCTGCTTCCTCTGAAATCCGCTAGTAGTCTATACGCTTCAAGAGTGGAGTATTGAATTGTGTAATGTAGTGGCGTTTCTCCAAGATAGTCTTCGCTTGCTACATCCGCGCCACAGCTCAACAAGAGCTGAATGATATCGAGTGATCCATTTCCTGCAGCAAGATGCAGCGGTGTTGTTTCGTATTCACTCCACTTCTGGTTGATCTTTCGATCACCCATTATCACTGAAAGGATATCTTTCTGCTGACAACAAAATTTTGCCAATCCGTATAGGCCGTGCCTACAAGCTAAGTGCAAGAGCGGTATATCATACACGTCGTGAGGATCATACGCGCTGCGATTTTGGTGATATCGCCGGTGCCAAGCATCACGAACATCAGACACCTCTGCGAAGAACTCCTTGTGTTTCGAGATTATTAGTTCTAGCTCCTCGCCGAGGGGCTTTAAATGATGCGTCAAGCAGTAGATAGCGTAGTCAAGGAGAGGGTTCTCTTCGCGATCATACAAATCGACTTCTCCTCTATTGCAAAATTGGAGCTCCAAGATTCCGAGCAGGTGATCTACTATCCTTAGATCTGCTTCACTGCTGCGTACAATTATCGGAAGAGATATTTGTTCCGTGTCCATCCTGAGTAGGAAGTCCCTTGCACTTTGGTGCAAGAAAGTGATTCTTAACTGGGATAAGGCACACGGCGTTGTATCATATGATGAGTAGGCGACACAGATTCGAGACTTTTCGTCAGGTATATGAAGAAGCTGGAGTAGATGTCCACATGACTTGATGTAGTCGAAGCATAACTCCTCCTGCGTCAATGTGGCACTTGCCTGAACATGAATGGCTTTGCAAAGCTCGGATATTCTTAGCGGACGTTTCGCAAACAATATCCACATCAACATGTCAGCGATTTTGTCCCGATTTTCAAATTTGATCTGCGACATGATCCTTTCGTAGATCTCGTACAGGCCCCGTGGGAGCTCTGCGAGAGCAAATTCGATTTCGCTCAGTGTCTTCGTCTCTAGATCCTGGACCATGTAGCTGACCCATAGAAAGGTACCTTCGGCCCCTTCTTGGAATGCCTTCTCGATGCGGCAGTGGAGGGGAGAGCCGTTAATCATCTTGATCTTAGCAAGATATGAAACCTTCTGCGAGATGTAGAGTTGGATGTCGTTGTCGATATGTTCGAGTGTGATTCGTGGATATCTCGCTAGGGTCTGCGGTATTGCTTTCGGTTCTTCACGGCTCACAATAATAAGCTTCAGTGGTAGTTTAGACGGATTGTCGTACGAATCCGTGATCTTGCATAGAAGTGATGTAAGCGACTGTTCATCGCACTCATCTAGAGCATCCAATACGCAGCAGACCTCCTCGCCTTTCAGAGCGTCTAGCATTTGTTGGAAGATCCTCCATAGGGTCTCAAAGGACTGGAAAAGAGCATCTTGCTGTATCTTCCATGTGGTCAGGAGGCAAGACAGTAGCTCGGGGTGAAGTTGAATCAGCTGACTGACTCATCAAACCACGGATGATGTTGACTGCGCTATTCCGAGAAACGGTTTTGTTATCGCAGAAGAAATAAATGGAGTTGCGCTTCGTAGCCTCCAAAAGCTCGGAAAGGAAGATGGAGATGACGGTTTTCCCTTTCCCGGGAGCGCCTGATATCCAAAGAAGGCCCTTCTCAGATGTATTCCAGTCGAGAAACTGTTTGGTTTGTGGAATCCACTCGAAGGTACCGGGGGTCCTGTGTCCTTTGATAGTGATGAGACCATCGCGGTCACTTCGGGAATCTGTGATAAACAGGGCTCGGAGGCAACTTTCTTCATCGGCACTGGATTCAGGTTTCAATGAAGACAGAAGGTCGTCTAGCAATGCTGTTGTATGAGCGATCCTTTGGCTTTCATTCCTTCACTCTCGTCAGCTTGTAGTCTGGAATAGTGACTGATAAGGTGGGTTAGGAGAATTAGATTGGCGTCCTAAGTCTTAGAAGATGTTTTTCCTAAGACTGCCTCTCCTTAGGGAAATGGTGGATATAACTCACAGGCCCTTGATGGCTATATGGAGACTCAGAGAAGACTTCAGCTGCTCGAGCTCACTGAACAACGATCTGATCTCTCCTTCCTTCAGCAATGAAATGGCGGCTCTCCAGGTCTTGTGGCGGCGGGAGTCTGATTCACTGAACTGAAGACTATCGAAGCTATGCAGCAACGAGCTGCTGATAGCCTTGCATCGATCGACGGTGGAAGTGACCTCTTTCACATCTCGAAGACTAGGCGGGATGCTTTCGACAAGCTTCTGCAAGCTCTCTACCTGCCGCTGCCAGTTTTCGATCTCTGTTGGGGCATCTCGGTATTTGTCCCGTGCTGCTTTCGCGATCTTGATGATCTTGATGCTTTCTTCGATGAACTGGCCGCTGGCAGCTACCAAGCCGACGACTTCAGCCATCTTGGGGATGTCCGCTGTGAACTGTTAGAATCAGACACCAACAGGATGAACAACGAGGAACAGCATACTGGACGACTGACGTCGTGCTCCTAGGCCGCTGAGGCTAGATGAAATACCAGTGAGACGATGGGTAGTACCCAGCACATCGGACTCATCAAGCTTTCTTCTGCTGATGGCTTTTCTCAAAAGACGAATGTGTTATTTTCTTGGGTTCACTCTTGGGATCTCACCGTCTCAGGTATCTCGAACAGTGACAGAGATAAGGACTGTTTGGAGTGGGGGCAAATATCCTACCAACAAAGCGGCCGGCAGGTGACTTTTAGGACTTCCCACGTCACCACAGCCTCAAGTAATTTCCCGTGCTGGGCTCTGCCTGGCAGATTATTTCGTCCTACCTGAAGTTCACATCGATCTGTTGGGACTGGTTAGTGGGGCCCCAGTTTGGTTCTGACCCTTCCACAGTTAATTCTGTTTTGCTTCCCGCTGGAACTGACAACAAAGTAGCCTTTCACTCTTCTCATTCATATTTCACTACTTTAATCAACATTCGATCGAATCATGAATCCTCCGACTCAGTTCCAGCTCCTGGACGACCTCCACGAGGTCATGCGTGAAATCGCCCATTCGGTCCACAATAGATCACCGCCAGTCCTCGAATATGCGGCTTCAACTCCCAGTCCCGATGGGACTTCCTTTCTTCTCAAGCTTCCAACCGAGCTCATCGGCGAAATCTTCAAGGCCTGTGATCTTTCAGACCACCTCAACCTAGCTCTCACATGTCGTCGCCTCGCAGACGGAGGAAAGCCCACCCTCGCGCGCCATAAGGCTGCAGCCCGGGACTATGCTGTTGTCACTGACTGGCATCACCTGGCTATCCCAAACGTTCTCAGCAAGGCGATCTTCGATCCATACATCCGCTACAACATCCGCCTGATCGGAATTCACGGCACACGCTACAACTGGGAAAATTGGGGAGAGTTCAGAGGTCAGCCACCTTCCACAGTCGCTCCACCAGTTGGTGATGTCTCGTATGACTTCAGATGGAGACAGGTATTCGAGAGACCTTCATGGCAGGAGATCTGGGGGCCGGCTCATGAGCATATTGGTCCGGAGTTTGATGAAGACACCATGACCTACGGGATGTTGCGCTTGAACAGATTCAAAGAACATTTCCCAACTATCATTGAACCGCATTGGTACCACGATATTCTGCTGATGACATGTCTCGAATGGTTCTCCACCAACGGAAACAGCGATGACGACGACTCAGTACTACGACGGATCGACTGGGCGCAGAACCTACTTCAAGCTGGCAACGACAGCCTCCTCAAAGCGTTGTTGATCTGCATATGCCCCCGACTGATCGTCCTGGGGCATGCTAGCTGCAATGTGAACGATGAGAATGCGCAAAAGCTGTAAGTAAAAGTCCTAGGATAAGTTTTCTTCAGTTACTAATATGTTTCTAGGGATGTCCTGGATTGGCTGTCGCGAGTAATCCGCATGGGTTGGCACTATAACATGTGGGCACCGGGCTTGAGAAGCTTACGAGAAGTCTCCATCGGCGTCCCGACAGGTCTTTGGTTCGAAGACCGCGAGTCGAGTGGCTTTCACGGACAGCATGTCGCCCGCAGCATCAGGCTACTTCCAGGTCTGCAAAGTGTCTATTTTGGAACTGGTCGCTAGTGTACACCCCCTTCAACGTCAAACAAATCCCTTCTCAATGTATATATCTCTTTGTCACAGCCTCGATAAGCGACCTACGTCGTTTCACTCCCCAGATGAACCGATTCGAGGATAGAGACCCGCTGCGATGGGCCTACGAGGATGCCTATATATGTCAAAAACGTTAGCCGCTGAAAGCATAATAGACGAAATGATTTGCTTACCTTAGACTAAGACTTAGACGGCTTTATTTTGACCCTCTAAGCCTTAGAAGAGTATGTCATGAAACCGCACAATTTCTGTCCTTCGTATCATCTTTCGGCGGTTGAGAGACTCGGATCTGTTCAAGCCACTCATGATGCTGTGGATGAAGTTGTGGCTGCAACGTACACCAACAAAAGCGCGCGAGCTCCGCCTGATATTGCGGATTCGGATCGGGGTATCTATGCAGAAGAGGGTTGATGTCGAATTCGTGACGGAGAACGACATTATCCTCCACCCAAACCCTCCAACGACCTTTAAGTCGGGGCCAATGGGTGCCGCTATGATCCACGTGAAAATCCTGCTTCGCCATATCAAACTCGACGATGGCGCGGCCGAGGAAACCGACTTCCGTTGACCTGACCTGATCGGTCCCGTGATAGCCAACTTCCATGATATATGGGCCAAAGAAATACTCGAGGCCCTTCTTAAGAACCTGTAGAGGACCTTTGTGCCGTATTTCACGTTTTTTCGCGACTTCACTGTTGAGTACATAGGGCGTAACAATGATTACGCGTGGGTTTCTCGTATAATGTAGCGGGCCTGGGAAGTGATTTGTGCCCACGAGTTTGGTGATGCTCAAGACACAGCCTCGTTCTGTGCCATCACGGAGAGCTCTCCAAGTGCCTTGTTCAATCTCTTCCGTTGTCTTTCGCTTATGTTTTAGGGACACAAACGCGGGGGCCTCCCAGATGTGCGCGATATAGGCACCTACTTCGGACACGATGATAATAGCGGTGCAGCCGTACAGTCCCTTAACTCCCGCTGCGCCTCTTCGATGTGGTGCTGGGGCAGCATACCAATGACCGGAAGTATCTCCGCACTGGCTTACCCACGTCGGGTCGAGTGAAGCGACGTACCAACCCTTCAAACCCGCATTTGCGTTGCAAAGTCGATCGTGTTCTCTTCGTCCGTGTACTATTTGTCCACTTGGTGATCTTTCCGGAGCGCAGGCACATGACATAGTAAGCGAGCGACCGATCGGCAATGGCAAGCGATAATCGTATATTGAGACGGGTGTAGGGCCAAGATAGAACCAAGGGTCAAGGTCAGACATTCTACCGGCGCCTTCAGGACCGGGCCTCTTGAAGCAGTCGTTGCCGCCTTGACAAACGCGCTGAGCGGGACGAGGATCGTTATTACGGTACCGGGGAAATATTTGGACTCTGACATAGTACCCCATGTCCTGGGTAAGGTACCGAAGATCATCAATTTCCCCACTGGCCCAGAGTCGTTCAAGATCCGCCTGGAATTCGGCCTCGCTGTTCCAAGTGAATTTGATTTGTGACGGATAGCGTGACGGCGGCATAGCTGAAGTCGGAAACGTAGCCATTGCTGTTGAAATCCTATAAAGATTAGACATCCGGTCTAGAGGATAAATGGTGAAGATACTATATTGATGATGTTCTAGATCAGATTGCAGCAAGAGGGATGTAAATAAGAACTGGTTCAAGTCGCATCTTGCCAGGCAACACAATTTTCCTTCATATAAACTTAGTATCTGCGCTCATTAAATTTATCACGAGAGTGAATCTTGGTGGTGTAAGATCTGCACACTCGAAACTATCATCGTGTAATTCCAATCTGATGCCATCGCCAAACTCAAAGACCCGTCAGGCTGTCAGAAGAAATTGCCGCCGAAAGCATAAGAGACGGGATAATTCACTCAATTTATGATGGCTTAGACAAGAGCTTAGGCATTTGTCTTAGCACTCTAAGTCTTAGAGGTCATTTCCTCGCATGGCTGAGTGGCATGAGACTTTCGTCGAGGGGTTGGGTCTTCGAAGTATCAAAGCTCCGACGCTTGTACGGGAGCTTCTTCTTGCATAGTTACAAGCGCGGCCTTCATCCTGTCGTTGACAAGGTTAGGGGGCCAGTCTCGAATCTTCCCGTGGTATCCTTGCAAGCCTGGGTCCGCGCCTTGTTCCAAGAGCCACTTCACCCTCTCAACAGCACCTGCCATGATAGCAACTTCAAGCGGGTATGGGGGAGTCATGTGACGCGAAACGACTCTGTCGTTCACTCCAGCACCCCTACTAACCAGAAGTTCCATAACAGGTATCATAGAGACATCGAATTCCTTTGTTGGCTCGACCTTTGCGTGATACAGGCCGGTCACTGTTTGAGGTTTTTGGAGGTTAGTCTACGAATCGCACAGCTCAAATCAAGATAACGGTGGGCTCGTACCTGGTGGAAAGACTCCTGCTGCGCAATATAGCGGCGCCCCGTTGGACATCTTGGCACCGGCGTCGAGAAGTTTCCGCACGAGGTCGACGTTACCCGTGCGTGCTGCAGCTTCAAGCGAGTCGCAGGATTCCGTGTCGGGCTCGCCGAGACGATCTTGGAAGAGCTTCTGGCAGCCCAAATTTGGGTCGGCACCTTGCGCGAGAAACCAGTCGATGAGCAATCCATCCTTCATGCCAATGACTTTTGGAAGGAGGACTTCGCCGTAATAACATGGTGTGTTGACGGTCCAGCCATGTTGCATAAGTGCTTCGAATAGTGGGATCCTCTTGTCTTCTGGTGCTTTGAGCAGAATGAGGTTTGGAATTGCTCGTGAGATAGGTGCGCCAGCCTCTAGAAGGAACCGGGCCACATCGAGTTTGCCGTAGACCAAGGCATTCTCAAGACCTATAACAAGAACACGCGGCGTACGACGCTTGGAGCTGACGGCTTCTTGAAGGTTCGGTAGGTCACCGTTCCGACATATTGATAGGAACTGGCTAAGTTCGGGAGATATCATGAAAGAGGGGGGCTCGTCTCCCGGCTCCATAGGGACGTCGTCGTAGGGAGTGCCCATTTGGTTGTTTTGGCTCTGAGTGCTG
The DNA here is from genome assembly GCA_004367075.1 of Fusarium incarnatum. NCBI lineage: Eukaryota > Fungi > Ascomycota > Sordariomycetes > Hypocreales > Nectriaceae > Fusarium > Fusarium incarnatum. The sequence continues at coordinate 52,435 of QGDZ01000149.1, read as the reverse complement.
GTCACCTGTTGATTCATCATTGCCTGTAGCTGGAACATGGATACCGGTGCCTTTTGTTGTGCTTGTAACGCCATTTGTTGCCGTTGCATTAGTGCCCGATGGGCTAGCTCCTCAAGAGAAGACATTATTCAAGATTGGCTAGTGAAGGTATAAGCTGGCATAAAGTGACCCAAAGTTCCGTCTATGGTGAAGGCTTTTCGAAATGCTGGCTTTGGAAGATGCATACGAGAAATGATTATTTTATCCCGTATGTCATATTGCAAGGTGGTCAGTTCTTCTCTGACTGTCATGGCAAGGTAGGTGTTGCCTGGGCTGACTAATGAAGGCGCTAGAGCGTTTCAAGTCAATTGGAAAGAGCATCCACGATGATTGTCAAGTTCAGATGGAAATCGCAAATAATTCCTGATTGAACACAATTGAACAAATTTAATCACCAATCTTTTAGGTCCATTTTCTTTGTGATATAACATCGTCTTATCAACGATCTTGTTTCCAAATAGTATCATTAACCCAATGCTGAACTCCTAGGTAGTAAAACGCCTTTATCCATGCACAAAACGTCACGCAAGCCCATTAATCATGCCCATCTCATACTACTTCCCTCTCATCACAGATATCCATACCCTCCTCCAGGCGATGATCCCATTCCACCCGGCGCAAGTCCACCGCCAGACGTGGTCCCCGAAACACCTCCATAAACACCACCATTGACACCTCCATTCGGTCCTCCACTAACGCCCGAGTAAACGCCCCCATTCACACCGCCATAGATACCACCGTGGGGTCCTTCGACACCTAATGATGCACTACCAGGGCTGTATCCGGTGCCATAGGCGAACTTGTCTTTCTCAGCCGCCTCCTCTCTTGCACTGGCGTCGCTTGAAAATCTGCTGTTTTGCAATCTTGACGTGGCTACTGATGTTCTTTTGCCGACGTTTGTAGGTTTTGGTGGTGGTAGATCATCATCTTGATCTTTGTTTTTTGAGAAAAGGTTGAATAGACACATTAGAATTGATGTTGTGTATAGGTTTGTAGGTATGAAGGTTTGGAGTATGCAGATGGAAGTGAGGGACAAAGTTAAATATTTAAATGACCGCCCAAATCAACCAAGGTCTTCGGCAGACGCGTACCTGCTTTAAAAACCGGGTCGGAGTGGGCTATGACGATCATTAATAGCGAATAATATGGCCTGCACCGCCCCCCATATTGGTCCCTGATTTTATGCACAGCCTGAAAGAACCCCTGTATTTTTGCTTAGCTGAAGGCTTGGACATGGTCATGACGCGGTCAAGTCCGAGACCATGAGCGCTTGAGAGTTGTGCTTTAAGAACTCTAGCTCCGGCAGTTGAGGATACACACTCAGATGCGTGGATTGTTGTCAGAATTTGTGCGACTCTTCATGCTGGAATCTGGTGGAATGCAGGGATTTAAGCTTAAATTAGTGGGATCTGGGATGGGTGAAAGTCACACTCGGCATTCCTCGCGGTTCTGGTGACATACTGTCCAAAGTTTAATCGTCGAAACTTCAACCGATGCAATTTCGCCAATTGAATAAAGTTTTCATTGAGGTTTCATCGAAGAATCCCAGCATGAATATTTCTTAGCTCCCTGCGCATAGGCTAGACCAATCTCAAGACAGACGAATCGTCACCATCCGATCCAGGGTAGGATAACACATTCACAACCATTCTTGGCAAGAATCCTCCAAATTGCAGTTCCAATTCGATCTCCGGAATTACCTCCATAACCAAACCGGCGTTCAGAGTGGAGGAGACTTGGCCACAATGTCCGAAACCTGGTCCACCCTTGGGACCTGGGTCATGATGGCAGGCATGGTTTTTGTAGGCTACGTGGAATCCTCTGGGGTTTGGCATCGAATTCAACGAGTCGTTGCTATCTGCTTTGTCATATCATCGGTTTTACGCTTGTTGCTTTATTTGCTGGGAGGAGACTCGTACATGATGTTGCCGGCACCAGAACCATCACTAACACCAACACCATCGCCATCGCCAACACCGCTACCATCACCACTACTCCCATGGACTTAACTCGACGTCTTTTTGCATCGTGTGACAATGTGGGCCTGAGTCAGTCGTTGTGAATGACAACTCTGTCACTAATCTTGGTGACAGACTCTTTTGCTTTGTTGACGTTCTCGTTGACGGCCCTGGTTCCGTCTCGAAGAGATTGATTACCTTGGTCACACGCCTTGTCCTGTCACACATGAAGTACCTCTCTGCTCCGCGAACGGCTAGATTGGCAACTTCAACATCCACGCGTACCCCTCTTATTCTGCGGCATTGGTTCTGATAAGGAAGATGCGCGCGAGCACGCAGAACACATACCCCAGAACCATCGATAAAGAGGCACGTTATGTCCGTGTCAGTTTGAAGCACCACGACCGGGAAATGATGGGCTGAGACACCATTGATGGGCGATAAAATGAGAACTGGTATCTATGCTACTTCGCGTTAAGCATGCAGATATTACATCTTGAAAGTTAACCTATAAAAGCTGTTGCTAAAATAAATTATTTTTGACTCCGCTTATCTGTTGAGCTTTTGTTGTCAGTCTTGTTGTTTTCTTCTTCTTCGACCCACCGCCAAACGACTTTCTTCCTTTTCCGTGCCTTGTCAATAGGTGTAAATCCAATTGAGACAGAACCATCCCCAACAGATACAAAGCCCTTGGGCTCTAGAGGCGGCATCTGATCCATTGGCCACATGGCCATAGTAATAGACCAATCAGGCTGAATCACCTTCTCCCATACAGAGGGCAGAATAATTTCACCGTCAGGGCCCATCAGGTCGTAGCGACCCTCCATGACGTGGGGACCGAGCATATCGACATGCACAATGCTTGCTTGATAAGTTCTTCCATACCCTGAAGTGAGACTAGCATCGATCTTGGTAATTTGGCCTGATCGTTGGGTTTGCTACCTGCCAAGTGGCGCAGAGATGGAATGGGAATCTGAATTTGCGACCGACAGCATCCTTGAATCTGACACAGGCTTGCTACGGTCCATTCCTGTAATCTTTAAGTTTGGCTTTTCCCCCCTCCTTGGGCATCTCCTTGATCCGAGCTCTTTGCTCCTCTTCGCCGCTGGCAACAGTAATTTGCTCTATGCTCAGTTACATTGTGAAATACACTCCTTCAACAGCACTTTCGGTGACATCGGCTTCCGAATCCTCAACCCCTTCCTCAATCTGGCTGGACTCAGCTGCTTCCGTGGCGGCTGGCGCCTTGCCTTTTATTTGTTGGGGTCCTGATTCCTCTGTCACCTCGACCGATTCTGTAAGCGCGTCGCTGCGGTCATGGGCTCCCTCTTGAACTAGAACCTCACGTTCCTTTGCGGCACTGCTACTTGATCTACTTTGGGAGTCGCTGTTCGCTTCCTGGACAACCGGAGGAGAGTAGCGTCGGCTGAGGGCTGGATAGTCAATGTCAAGTTGATGGACTCTTCTAAAGTGCTTGTTCATGTTGGTGATAGTGTCTGAATCGAACCGGCCGCCCCTTCGAATTAGAACAGAAAGCGGGACATCCGGCTGGTCCTCTAGAGCTTCCTCATCGCTGCTTCCATGACTGAGAGAAGTTTCCCCACCAGATAAAACAGAGGCGTCCCTTATCTCTAGTCCATCAATCGCAAGTGGTAATGCTTCAAGTGCCAGTTGCTGTAGGTGTCTGGCGAGATGACGACTGAAGCTCTTTGCGTTCTCTTTCGTAGACGGCGGCTCCCAGTCGTCACAGAGGGGACAACTATCCGAGCTAAAGGACTTCATGGGGCGCTCACAAGTCTCTAGGACGAATGGCATCTGTGCATCTGTTACCATACCTGAGTGGATGTGGTTGAGATGCTTCTTCAGCTCTTCCGCGCTAGGAATGGTAGTAGTGGTCTGGCTGCACCAGTTACAGATCCATTGTAGGCGATGGACCGTACACTCGTGTTGGAACCACTCAGCCCGTGTGGAAAACGGCTTGCTGTTCATTGCGCAATCCCTGAATGTGCAAACATATGGTTGTAGGTCGGTGAAGACGTGTCTTCTAGACAGTGTCAGTAGAGGAATTGCCAATCGGATTCGAGTTACCTACTTCCACTCATAACGATTCCCCACATTTTGGATCGTTCGACAGTACGGACATTCGAACGGCTCCCCATAATCCAATTGTACTCCATCAAGAACCATGTCCGAAAGATCAGGAATAGACCGTGCCGTGGTGGTTCCATCTTCCAGGCTAAGGAACGAAGTTGCAGAGGTAAAAAGTGACACCCGACTGCTATCTGCCTCCTGTGACGACAGATGCGGTACCGAAGAGTTGCTTTCCTCCTGAAAGGTCGTGGCCACGATAGTGGCTGCGTCGGCGGAATCGGAATTGTTGAAATCTCTCTTCGCAAGACTTTCACGGTGGTGTTGTCTGTATTGTATGAGCCTTCTTTGCCGAGTTATATTATTTCCTAGACGCCTCGCGAGCCAGATGTTTGACTTGGCTTTGGGATATTTGTCAGTAAGGTAGCTGATGTCGGGTGAGCTCTCAAGAGTAATTTCTTCAACCTCGGGAAGTCGTCCTTTGGGTCGCTTTCTTCGTATTAGCATCGACAAGCTGAACAGATGGTTGATAGCAGAATGGATACTGAGTAGTAGTTCATCTAGCTCGGTGGTACCCCGTACGTCGCCATCATCTTTGGACGAGGTCGATCGGTTCGGGATACTCTCATCTAGTATGGCCAATGCTGCGAGGATCAAACCTGTTAGCTCTACTCTTGGGCATCGCATAAATGACTTACCCCTCTCAGCCGAGCCCTGAAGTCTTTCTAATCCTGAGGCAACGCTCCTTCGCATGAGGGGCGCGTCTCTGAGTCGTTGATCGAGCGACTTCATTGAACCCGCGGGCTGTAGAGCTCCCAGATTTGATGCCCATATTCTGAACCGGCCCTGTTCATCTTCTAAGGTGACGCTTAGGATGTCCTGGTTGAGAGTCTCGGCAAAGCTGACTATCTGGTCGAGAGTAGCATCGCTCCTGTGACTTAGGGTAGAAAGCGTGGGGACGTTAGCAGGCTGGGAGGATGCCTGTTCCATGTTGGAAGTGGCGTTTGGCAATAGTCTTTTGATAGTCTTTTGAGTGATTTTGAGTAATCTTGAGTGAATTCAGAGAGGCAGGTTCTTCCGGATATGCAAACAAAACAACGCAATCAGTAGCTTGGTGATCTTCTTGGCTGGATCCCTTTTGGGATGCAACTGCCAGTGTATGAAGCAAAAGTTGGTCAAGATACAACTTATCAGGTCCCAGGAAGGTAGTAGAATCAGGTGATTTGCCTGGGATTCGGCAACGATCTGCTGCAGGTTGATTACGTGAGATAACATATCTTGTGCGGCTGAGAGATGTCGACCCCGCTCAGGTGAGAAAACAGTGTTGTGAAACTCGGATTTCTTTCACCTACAAAACTCCGTGCTATTGTTCCTTGTTTCTATGTAACTCGAAACCTGCCATGTCGGGATTTGAGATCGCTGGCGTGGTCCTCGGGCTTTTCCCAATCGTATGCGATACCGCCAAAGACCTACGTGGCGTTTTTCATGATGCTCAGTCCTGGTGGCGTTTCGAAAGGGAATTTGAAGACTTTATCCTGGAAATTGAGAAACAGCAAATCGCCTATTCTCAAATACTCGAGATCTTATTAGATCCGCTTCACCAACTGTCACCAACGGACCGTGAGGCTCTCGAAAGCAACCCCAACTCGCCCCTTTGGTATGATCTCCGCATCCAGGCAGTGCTGAAGGATCGAATTCGTCAAAAATACATAGGATGGTTCATGAGACAATTGGGAGACATTAATGACGCTCTGAAAGAACTGCTTGGCTTGCTACCTATAGAAAAGGTAAGATTCACTTCCCCTTTATGAGCATTAGTTATCCAGATATATCAATACTCACAAGGCTATGTAGGCTTATCATCTGGACAGTAGCAGTTTGGAAAGCACCATGTTTCGAATTAAAACAAGTTTCTCTCACAGGAAGAACGAGCTCCTCGCCAGAATCGAAGCCAGAAACAATGATCTATACGAGTTCCTCGAGAGGGCTTCCCATGTCCAGCAGTACCGAGTTTCTACGAAAACAGCACCAAGGAGCAGCGCAAAGATAGTAGCACCCTTTCTCGAATTCCAGGAACAAGCAAAAACAGTTTTCAGCGGCTTCCAAGGACACTGGGCCTGTAGCTGCAATTGCAGCGGCCTTCACTTGTGTAGCATCTCTGCACATGGGTCAGATCTGAAAGCTCTCTTTGATAATGGCACAGAGACCAAGCATGTCAAAGTTGAGGTTGAGGTCAAAGGAAAAGTCGCAGACGTGGAGAAGGACGAACATGCCGCAACAAGCCAAGAGGATGTGGACAATTTGAGACACCAAATTGCCATCAAGAACAAATCCAAGAGGTTACGGGAGCAAGGTCCAAAGAGTCTCGTGAAGCTCATAGCCTCAAGCCTTTCGGCCTTTTCAAATCCAGCAGTGGTGAAGACTGGGAATAATTGCGACAAAGGACTCGAAAGACCCACTGAGAAACTCAAGAAGAGGTGTGTGCTTTGATCGTCATAATGTTTGTACTTGAACTTGCTGCTAATTCAATTCAGCATCAAACAGCAAACAGTCCGATTCGATTCACCTCCATCGCCGATTGTCACGACTGCAGCACTTCCTTCCATACCTAGTCGTTGCGACCAAGTAATTGATGACGTATGCCTGGCAATTAAGAAACAAACCGAAGAATCTTGCCTCGGTTTTTTGAAGCTGCAAGGCCAGAAGTTGTTTTTACATGTTGATCCACCAGGACATACACAGCTTCTCAAGAAACAGACCCTCGAGGAATTCATGAACGCCACGCCACGAAGAGCCTCCCGGCTTGAGCTAGGTGTGGCAGTTGCCACAACAGTTCTAAAGCTTGGCCCATCATGGGTCCCGGAAAGTTGGCAGAAATCCTCGCTCGTCATACTACAAACCTCCGATTCCGTCCCACAGCCTTACATTTCGCATCCATCAATACAAACTGCCTTACCCACATCATCAGCAAGAACAAAAGCAACCCTCCTCGCGCTTGGCATCATGCTATTGGAGTTGCTCTTCTGTGACACGCTTGAGCGCCAGCCGTTTCGAGCAGATTATCTAGGTAACGGTGGGCAACCCAATGATATGACAGACTTTTGCACGGCGATGAAGTGGCAGAAAATGGTGGAGCAGGACTTTGGGGATAAACTTGCCCACGCCATTGAGAGCTGTGTCAAATGTGCTTTCGAGCCAGTGGCGGATCTAGGTAGCTTGGCATTCGTACAGGCCGTGTGGACAACAGTCATAAAACCACTTGAGGAGTTCTTACAAATCTATAGTAGTAGGGTATAATCCAGACATGGAATGGAATTCTTGATGGTGGAGCATCTCGTACAGGTATAGTTCCACCATTTCAGGCTGGGAGGTCGGACACTTTGGGAAGGTAGTCACGTGATGGCGTTGCAGTCGGGGACTAGATCAAAAGAGCGACTTCATACAAGACCCCGACATCTCGGCTACTGCCTTGACAAGTTCGTACCTCAAGCCACAAATCACCCATCATAACTCGCTACAGGCCCGAATATGGAGGTCGCAGGAGAAAAGAGCCTGCAGCACCAGGTTGCATGCTTTAGTTGCCGCGCATCTAGACAGAAATGCGATCGGCAAGACCCTTGGTGAGTCGAGAAGGGGTGAGGCCCACATCAACATACTAATCTTGGCCAATATAGTTCCCGTTGTTCTATGCATGATCGAATTTGTAAGTATCCTGCTCGGTCAAATCGTGGTCGTAAGCACGGAAGTACAAAGTAAGTCTATTCAATTCGAGAAATACATCATTCTAACCATCACAGTAAACCGGATAGCGTGGAAAAACTCCTCGCTCGCATCGAGGAAAGTGGTGCTCGGGAAGAAATCATTGCAGCCCTTCTGAACACCGGCCTTCCAAGTCCGAACAAAACTGTTTCCATACGCGGAACACCTTGGACCCAAGCTCAGGATAGTCGCGACACTTCTCAACCACGACCAGACACCCCGGAAGAAGATGACTGTGAAAACCCTGAAGACTTAATATCGCCACTTAGTATTGTTACTACTGCTATTGCGACTAATACCTCTGCTCAGTGTGAGAGATTGAGGTCACAGATGCCGATGCAGCCCGGTATGAGAGAGGCTATCATGGCGCCGATCAAGGAGAGACTTGGTGCTTATTTCTGTGAGTTAAGATTTATCTATGAGATTTTGGTTGACATCTAACGTTTGGAAGCCTCGCAAAGAGAACAACAAAAGGACTGGGATGTTCTTGCAGCGCAGTCGGTTGATTGTCCTTTCAAATTAGAAAAGGCTACATGCGATCCACTTGCGTCTCGGTTGATCGATGAAAGCGATGCAACTGTGTATTTCCAACTGTCAGTCAAACCTCTTTTGATTGCAGTAATCTTGTCTGACAAACCAGTTTCTTTCAAACTCGAAACCCACTAGTAGGTCTTCTCGACGCTACATTGCACACATTTGACTACGTCTACGCCAATTCATTCACTTTATTCTCCGTCATCTGCGCTCTCGGCTGTGCCATGTCAGCACGTCCTCGAGATAGAGCCATCTATCCGGTTCTGATCAGCCTCGCCAATGGAAACGTTAAGTGGTCCATCGCCGCTGCGGTCAAATCGCTTTCAACTATTCAAGCTATCGTCAATTTGCAATACTGGGCACCGGTGTCTCCCAGGCAAACAGATGACACGTCTTCTTTATGTCTTAACCATGTAAGCCAAAGATTAATATTATCTCTGGAAGCTTTACACTAATACATCTAGGCGATTCACTTAGCCAAAGAGATGGGAATCGACAGATCGGATGTCATAAGAGAATATGTCAACGCCGAATGCGACGACGAATCACCCGAGTTCCGAAAACGATGTATCCGCAACTACGAAAGAACTTGGCTTCGGACTCTGATAGCTGACAAAGGCTTCGGTATCATGAACGGAAGACTCAATTCGGTGAATTACAAAGATATTCCTCGCTCTGCGACACAATGGTGGAAATCTTCGTTGGCAGAACCTAGCGACCGGATGTTGAGCGGTATCATCGAGATCCGAAGACTCTTGGTAAGGGAAACTGGGGTATTGAGAAAGTCAAAGCTAACTTCGAACAGCTCAGTCAAGTCGACAAACGAAAACCGACCTCTACGCCAACACCGTCTTCCATTCTCGAATGGCACAAAGAAGCCTACGACAACTTAAGTCGCCTTCGTAACGAGCGTTGCACGTCAGATGAATCCCCATCTGCAAAGTCACTTCCCGTCCTCGCATTTTATATGGATCATAGCATCTTAGTTCTCAATGCCCAGGCCATTCGAGATATAGACGCCGCCGTTGCGATTGACAATAGCGCATCAGAAGCCTTGCTAAATATCGAAAGAAAGTCAATCGAGGTTGCGAGTCGCGCTCTTCATTCGCTGGTAGCTGACAAAACGATGATTGAACTTGCACTTGGGTTCCAGAATAATCAATATCTCATGATCTGTCACGCAATGACAGAAATTCTACGAGTTCGTTCCACCTTCCCAAAGCTTACTTATCTATACTCACACACATACAGGCTATAAAACGAGGCGCCCTCACCACGGAAGAAATTTCCGCCGCCGCAGAGAAAGTTATAAGTGTCATTCCCCTTCTCGACAACATAGTCCAACTCCTCCCATCTTCCTCGGCAGCCCATCTATACTTCGACCTAGCTCGCTTCTTCGCGTGTCAAATAGATTCGTTGATGGGTGCATCTGATCCTCAAGAGATGCGCGAGACGATTGACTCAGGCATGTTTACGAATGATTGGTTCAAGAGTATGGATATGGGGATGCCGGACGCATTTACCATGTTGGATATGGGATATCTGGGAATGGATTCGATGATGGCTGATACGGGTAACCTTCTTGGGTTGGACGATCTGGGGAGTATTGGTTAGAGACTGTACTTATGTATCTAGGAGTTCGAAGAATGGAGTTCTTGTAAAATAACGTAAATCACGAGCCGCTTCACCATGTCAATAAGATAGAACGGCAGGTTATTCTAAAAGCTGAAGCAATTAAGAAACAACGCAGTCGGGTAGAAGACGACAGGCGGACGGAGATATGTAGAGTGAGCTGTATATTTGGGAAGTCTGATGCTTCATGCGTGAAGAGATATTTCCCAACAAATTCGTATTTTGCAGGTATGGTAGAGAGGCTGTGGCTACAATCTCCAGGTGGAAGTCGCGGATGTCGAACCAGGATAGGTCGATTTCACTGATTGGAGATGTCCGGTAGTACCTGCCGTGGGTCTTGATGCTACCATGTTCTTCGCGGTAGGGAAGCAAGCCAGCTTTGCAGTGGTTTTCGAGGTCTTAAATACGACCACAGCATCGCAATTGTTGGGTTGTATGCTGCATTCTGCTTGGGTATCGTATCTCGTAAGCGTGTGCTGTGCCTTGTGAGACGACCGGAACAACAGTGACTCCTAGGCAGCTCGGGAGGAACCTTGGTGTCCTTAAAAGCGAGAGTGGGTTGATTGCGCAGCCTTTGTTTGTCCCGCCCAGGTAGGTAAAGTAAAACATTTCCCCTAAACCTTAGTTTACAGAAATAAAGTAGCCTAAGCAATACTCTAAGCTTACATAAAGTGACCAAATGATTTCGTCTCTTATTATTCCGGCTATCAGCTTTTCTGACACACTGACATGAACTTTGAGCTGCTATAAAGGAAGATGTCTTGCTTACTTCCTATTTTTCTCTGCCTTCCTCCGACAGTATTGGAAGGTTACTAGAATGGGAAGAAACCACGGTGTGGGTTACCTTTGGGATACGGGTTTTGTAATTATGCTGATTGGAGCCTTCACGTTCAGTGGTCGAGGAGAGAACACAACTTCCCCTTCGCATCTCCCGTTGACCCTGATCATCTCACAGAAAACAATCCTCCCTACGTTGCGGACTGCTTAGCTTGCCTAACAGTATACCAGATGTCGGACCAGGCTTCTAAATCTCGAGAACATACACCGCCGATCATCCCAGATACCTTCATCCGACATTCCGCCACGCATCTCCTGGCGACATCCTCGCAAACATAGGACCAGGGCTATGCGTCTGTTCGTGTCAGGGAATTAGCGCCCGAAGATTCAACCCCACTACTCGACAGCAAGACACCCTGAAGCGCCTGTCATCCGTGCATCCTGACTGGGGTAATTATCTCGACATAGGCACCTTCAAACCACCGCATAACTAACGAGTGCCAGTGTGACTCGCTCCATGACCGACCGAGCAACCCACAGCTCCGAAGTGAGTGGATCCGGACATCGAGAACCAGCGGCGAAAAAAAGCAACAAACCGGCCTCCGCGCCCAGCCTGTGGCTGCCTACGTGTCATCCCTGTCTATGCCCCATTCGCATCCCTCCTCGTATAGTCCTATCTTGAGGGCGGAATGCCCGGATCTCCGACCGGAATCTCACCAAAGCATTTCAGCCTGCAGAAAAGCAGATGGAAGACTGTTCTCATTGCACCAGGAGATATGATCGCAATGGGCCGATATCATAACTCAGCACAAGGAGCGACTGAAAGACCGCCTACGAACTAACTGGGAGTCTTATGTCAAATTGTTTACGACCTCAACGCAGGGGTTAAGTCTCTCCGGCGGATCAAAGGCGAGAGCGAGGTACGACCAGTCGGACTTCAAGAAGCGTATGGTCGAACTATATTGCCAGAAGCCTTCTGGGAAGACCCATTATACTGTCCGGCGACAAAAGTCTGGGAATCTCCAACGACATCAGGGGAGCGTAACTGTTACCATATGGGCAGGCACCCTACACGAAGGATATATTCAGCGAGAAATAGTCTCGAGAGCTGCCTTCTCCTCGTAATAGCCTTCTCCTGAGCCAAAGGATTCAAGAGGCTCTCTACCTCGCTTCGACTGAGCCTCCGCTCAATGGCCAAGACCAGCGCCGGACGCGTCTCAGGGACTGGAAGTGAGGAAAGAGCTGCTTCCCTTCAGACCCATATTGACACCGTTTATCATTTCACGGACAGCGGCCTTTCTGCCGTTGCAGATTGCTCCTCATGTATAACTATACACAGAATGTCAGGCTATGCTTCTCAATGTCTGTAGCAGCGATATTCCCCACGTTCGTCCAGCAAGAGGACACTTTCGCAGACTTAGGGCCAGGAGTGTTCAACTCTTAGCCGCGAAGAACTTGGACTCCGGATCTCGATCGCAGGATCACCAGCAAGAGACAGTGTTGGAAGCGCGGGTTTTCAGGGATTCCGAATTTCGGGGTGACACTCGATTGAAATCGGAAACCTCGAAGCTCAGAAAGCACACATCGAACTCACCATTGAACTTCGCGATTTAACTCTACGTGCCCGGATGAGCGGGGCAACCATGCAGATACATGGGCACTAAGGCTACGCCAGGAGAAGTGGTCACAATGAACCAGACTAATAGCAAAGCAGAAAGAGCGGATGAAGCAGCGCTTCCAAGCCGAGATAACTACTTCACTCTATTTGCAACTTCAGTACAGGGGCTGTGTCTCCCCGGCGGTTCCAAGAGCAGATAACTCCTTTTGGTGTCCAGTCGGAAGGGTTTAGGGGACTTCCCAAAACATTGGGGCTGCTCATCTATTTCCCTGCAGATCAGCGCGATACATGGAGGATACCTTCGGGCGAGGTTCTTCCAGGGAACTCTTTCTTCCACGAAATGGCCTTTTTTATGTTTCAAGATCGAGATCCTTTTGGATAAGGGTAGCATCGCCATTGTGCCGGACGTTGAGCACGAACCTGCCGACCCAGAACATCCCCTGAATGATCAAGTTAAGCGCCGAGCGACCTTCAAAGCATGGGAGCAAGAAAAGCTCAGAGATTACAAGGTCATTGTGGTTGCTAATGCAGACGACGAGACGGCGAAAAAGCACTTTAAGGAAACCTGCTCTCCGAAGCTTCATGGCTATCAAAACTTGACTGAGCTTTATGGTCGCAAGTTACAGTTTCTCACCGACTATCGACCCAAGGCCCGTTACATCTGGTGGACATACATGAGCGCTATACTGTCTACATCATGGAAGTATCAAGGGAATGCATCAGATTTTGTTCCACCAGAGGATGATATACAGATACAAGAAGTTCGAAAGGGGGTCAGGTATTGGGGAACTCATAAGCGCTATGTGAAGAGGAACCAGCTCCTCGGGTTTATCGAAGAGCTTGGCCATGATGTTGACAGCATTGTCTATAACAATGAAGAGGACGATGATGAGGACGATGAGGGGAGACGAAGAGAATGAACTGTGCCTTATATAAGATTGAAACGAAACAGCTGGTCGCCGCTACCACTCCCGCTGTTAGTATAAGAGACGAAAGATTTCACTTACAGTATGCTAACTTAGATCAGCATTTAGGCTATTTTTGTTTTATGGCCTAAGCCTTGGGAGCTAGTTTACGTTCGAACTATATACCAAGTGAAGCGCCGGGTGCGTCTGGGAGAATGGTAGCAACACCGGGTCAGGGAATTTAAGATCATTGTCCTCGACAGATAAAGAAGGTGTGACTCCATGAATAGGGACATGGACTTGGAGGGAGATGAGTACATTGAGTTCTTTGACGTTGACGACGGAAAGTTGGACTTCTGAACAGACTTCCGACCGCGAGCCCATCATGTGTGATGGGCCTACGTTAAAGCCGTACTAAACGGGGCCTGGGAGTACCATAAGCCGAAGGGGGTCTTATTCTGCCAGACGAGAACAGACAGTTGCGGGAAGTCCGGAAGGATATACAATACTGGGTAACACAGGGCCACCATATCGAGAGAAACCACCTCCTTGGCTTTGTTGAGGAGTTCCTAGATGGCATTGGGAGTATAACATATGGTAGTAAGGAGGACGATTACAAAGAGTAAATTGAGTTGTGTCATCGAATTAGCTTTTCTTGACGAAGTTATACTCTGTCTGAAGCATCAGGACTTCTCTGCGTACACAGAACCTAATTCGAGCCTGCAGAATCAGCCAATTCGCACAGCATATAGCATCCTAAGGTTCGAAATGGTACGTGTTGTTTGGCAGAATATGGGCGTTCCAACCGTCTAGCATTATATTTGAGCTCAACGATCAAATGTGTACCCTTGGTCCCTTCGAGTGTTCCGGTAGGCGGAGGCACGAGAGTGAAGGTAGATGGCGCCAGTTGCTAGGATATGGCAGGGATTCACCGGTTTATGTTGTAAGAGGCGAAATAATCTACGGATTGTACTAACTTAGACCTGTTTTTAGACTACTTCATGTTCCTACCTGGACCCCTAGAGCACGATTTGATACCCATATTCCCTATATACCGCACACTGAGTCATCCTCCTGACTTCGCAAAACCTTCAATTTATACTTCACATACATCAAATAGAGTCAAAACTCCCCGACTCCTATAAAACGTGCTTCTGTGCTCCTTCAGTCTTCCCGTTTCCCGTCCTTTTCAGATATCATGATATCGACTACACCACAAGACATCGACATCTGTTTCACAGAAGCGGAAAACCACCGCTACGCCAACAGGACCATGACCGGTATACAGAACCTTCCCGCTGAGCTATTGTTCCAAGTAATGGAGCTTTGCGGTCCGAACCTTCTATCACTCATAAAAGCCTACCCAACTGCCCTCAACACATTTCTCGATAATCGGAAATACTTCGTTACCCGCATTTCTGCTCACTACGGCGACCTGGCGCTTCCTGTGCTAGTGCGCGCGGCAATGCTGCGCTATATAAGGAGAATACCGGCCGTCCAGGCCCTACATTCTAAAGACTTCGAAGCCAGGATAAGCGCAGTTTGCACCCTGGCCACAGAGACTTTCAGAGAAGGGAAAGTTATACTACCCGACTTGAACCGGTACTCACTTGCAGCACTCTCCATCATGTGGAAGCTTGGGGAAGAGGCAAAAGGGATAACCGATATGTATTCGCAGCAAGCCCTAGCCGAGATGGCTAAAAGTCCTGATGCTGAGTTTTACATTCCTCGACAGTCGACAGAACTTACGCAGGATGAGCGCAGACGTTTTATGAATTCGGTCTTTGTCTTTGAGAGTTACTGTCTGACTTTCTTCCGGGGGATGCGACTGCTCTTCCCGAGGGATGACCACTTTCGAGAGTCGTTTCTTGGCTGGGACGATACCGCCATTGGAAGATTTTACTGCATCCTGTTTTACGTGGTGCAGAAACACCGGGAACTATTATCGGCTGTTGTACACCATCTCGAATGCATCCATGGCAAAGCAAAGACTTATCCGGGTCATACTAACAAAGGACGCTATCTCCTATGGCTGATAAAGAGGGATCACGAAGGAAGGGTTCACAACTACCTCCATTTCCTTGCTGCCCACGGCTTAAATCTTCTTACCGCCCTTCAGAACATGAGCATTCGTCGTTTAACAAGATTGACGGTAGAGATGTTCCTGTGCATGGAAACCAGTCCTAGTCCCCGTGTTATGATAACACTGGGGGTTAGAAACCACCCTTTAGGTACACAAGAGACCCATAGCTGGCAACCATGGGCATTTCTCGATTCTGTACTTGACGACACATGGGCGAATCGGGATGCGGAGGAGATCTGGGAGGATTCTTGGCGTCGTGCGATCCCATTCTGGGACCCCAGTGAGAATGAACCTCCATATGGGGGGCTTAAGGACGGAGTGGATTGGTTGCCATTGTATTGGTTTCTGGAAAGAGTGATTTAAGTATGAAGGCCATAGGGACACTATCTCAAGGCTTCGTTTGCCAATATATATATTCATATCGTCTCATTTCACTTTCTCTCCTCTCTTCTGCCTGTCCCGATGCTTCCTGAAATGCCTCGAAAGTATCACTAAGTCCAAAGTTGGTTCATCATCGACATGATGAGATTATTGCTATTTCGAAGCTTATATTACAATCAGAAGCTCTTCACAATACACTATGACGAGGTACCCTTTGAGCTTGAGTTCTTGGGCGCCGTCTTTAATTGACTATGGACTTAATCTTTCCTGTCGTAGTGTGATCATCGCCGTGACGAAGGTTTACCAGCCTTCGACTCCCCTTACCACCATTCGTCATGTAGATGATGAGATTATCACTCCGTGCTCGTCGCATCATTTGGAACAGATCTCGCACTACCCTTTGGGGAGCTAGGAGCCACTAAGCAGTTAACGATCTGACGAGTTATTATACAATGACTGAAACCTCCTGAAGAACAGGGGCATGTGAGGACGGCATAGCCCAAGCGAAATTAGCCGCTTGAAGATGAATATTGCCAAACAGCGAACCCAACTCTCAATCGTAGACCGTCTCTTAAGAAGCCTGACATGAATGATTCGTGTTCCTTTCAAACTTATACCTGTGCAACTTTGCCAGCCGGCTGACAGGCATGTACATTTCCTCTTTCCCTAATATGGAGCATCTCTTCCGAGCATAAGCCAATGTACTTTCGCCATCCCTTTTCTTAAGATGGAACGGCACAGCGACTTGCGCAATCCAGACTCCAGACCAGCTCCTCATCTGGGCACCATCATCGATGACCTTATCCGAAAGTCTCTTTCTTTCCGTATGTCTTCCGATAAATAGCCATTGTCGGATTATGAAGTCTGGGTTTGTCATACTGATCACAGAGTTCTTTGCCTTGCTGAGCTCTGATGGCACATCTGCACCATTCCGGACAAGATACTTGACAGCTTCGATGTGGCGATGGCTTATGGCAGCTTCCAGAGGTGTACCGTGATCCTCGCAACGGTGTTCAAGACCGTCGACTCCCAAGGAGATAATGTTGCCGATTGCTTCCACTGAGTTCCAGCATGCTGCTCTGCATAGCAAGCTGTGGCTCCCTGTGTCTGTTAGGTCACAGAACTGCAGCATTTCGTTCTTAGCGAGTATCCTTTGCACGTAACGAAAATTCCTCGTCGTCGCTACCAAAGTCCTGATACCGTTGCGAAAGTAGGCCGGAGACCAGCCTTCCAGCTTGTCAAGATCCAACTTGGGACAGCGCTGCAAAAGCGCCCGTAGATAAACTGGACAGTTTTCCAGGAAGAGGTTGTGGAATGCTGAGACACCATGAGTGTCAATCTTATATAGATCAACTGCATCGTCGAGAAATCGATGGAAGAGGGCAATGTCAGGTTTCCCCCTCGGGCAGGGATCTGTGGTCATAAGGTTGAGTGAATTCCTTCCCCTTCCGCTGATACGTGTCGTCAGTTCCCCAGCATCTAGGAGGATAGTTGCTGACTTCCAATGGTGTTTGCGACAGGCCAATAGTATGAGACTGCCCGAGTGTTCGGGAGTTATATCAAGCTGAGCACCACGCTCGATAAGAAGCTTAGCCACTTCGTCGAATCCTCCACGAACCGCAAGAAGCAAAGGGGTATGGAGCTCATCATCTAGGGCGTCGATCTCGGCACCATTGTCAAGCAATATTTTAATTGCTCCTGGGTCATTTGCCATAACTGCGTAATGTAGTGGCGTTTCGCCTAATATGTCACGCTGGTTGACAATAGCACCCAACGTGCTGGCCCCTGCTGTGTACTTGACTCGCTTTCCGTTGTCTCTGTCGCGTATTTCTATCCTGATATTCCAGTCAGCTTTACAATTCTCTGGTGCAATGCTCGTCACTCACGTGCGTTCGTCAGATCCTATATCCCTTCCCTGCAGGGCTTCTAGCATGATGCGAAGACCGTGTTGGTTTAAACACAGTATCGGGTTGAGTAGAATGCTGCAGTTCATATGGGAGAAGTCTCCCCCTTCTTCGAGATATCTGTCCATCAATAAAGGCAGGTGGTGATTGAGTTGCGGACGGTCCAAAATGAGCTCCAAAGCCGTACAGTCGTAGTTGTATGTTGGATGTCGGAACAATGTAGAAACAGGTGCTCTTTTGGTACAAAACCAGTCGACCATCCTCTCTTGATTGTTCCATATGGCTAGTGCGAACGGGGTTAAACTGCAAGTCTCTCCGACGTCAAATTCTGTGGGACAGCCGAGAGAGATGAGCTGATCACAAGCAAATAGGTCATCTTGTTCTGCGGCTTTTTGAAAGCATCTCGCTAGTATCCGCAGCCCATCAGGTGTTTTGGCGAAGGTTTCATGCTTTTGGAATGTCTCGACGTCGTGTCGGCTTTTCGGGTCGTGTAGTATCGTTAGGAGAGTATCTCCGGTTGCCAAATATCTAGAGAATTCCTCACTCTCGAAATATTTGTTTCTCTTGCAGTATGCCATGAGAATACGAAACGGTTCGGGCGAAGTTTCTCGCTGCGATGCAGCAATACAAATAGGTGTTTTCCCTTCATAAGATATCATCTTCAGGGCCGTTTCAGCCTCGCCACGGGAAAGTAGTACCTTCAAAACTGAGACGGCATTTTTCTTAGACGCGCGGTGCCAGATGGTCTCACCCCAGCTGTCTATATCAGTCGATGATGTAGCATAAAGTAATAAGACTTTGACAGCCTCCCAGCCTTGTGGTTCGTCGCACAAGTGAATTGGTGTCTCATCGTCCAGTGCTTTGGCCTGAGGGTCCAAGCCGAATGCCAACAAGGGCTCAATAAGGTCAAGAGACCTCCTGCTCACTGCTAGGTGCAGTGCTGTGTAGCTTGGAGTTTCGGGGTCCAGTCCAGGCGACCTTATAAGTTCAGTGTCGTCCGTGGCCAGAAACGCCTCCAACCCTTGTTTATCGTTGAGACTGATAAGTGAAACAATATGTTCCTGAACTTCTCTAGTAGTAGCGTATTTAGGGGGGCCTCTTCCTGGTTGTTCCCTAGCAGCTTTCCAAACTTTGCTAATGAGATCAACAGTCTTCTGGCGAAGAATGAAGCGAGGCGTGTCTGGTTCATGTTCATCGCCAAGAGCTTCCAGGAACCTCTGGAGGTCTTTTGGCAGTTTTGAGGAGGTATGAAGGTTATTAGCGACATAAGGGCCCCGATAAAACTCTTCAAATGCCTGCATGTCACAGTCTCGAATGCTATATTGCGCGTTGACCAGAAGCGTAGCGATTTTAACAACCATATCAGGATATTGGAGGGAAGACATGGTAAAGGACAGAAGAGTACCAGAAAAGAAAGGAGTTTCCATATCAGGTTGCAGTATGATTTTTGGTGTAAGGAGGAGCTCCATAGTCCGAAGTCTTTGTGATGATGAGGCTTGAATAGCCGGGGAGACTGCTAGTGGGGACATGCACCCGCGGTTAAGGAATATACCCCAGCCGCCAACAGCATATTGCAGTGGGCTGCCGAAGATACTGCACATATCTGGACTTGAACCATTCTGTAGAAGTTCCTGACAAATATCTGGCACATAGAACATCGCTGCCATATGTAAAGTTGTGAAGTCCGGTCTAAGCACTGTACTGACGGCAAATTGAGTAAGCTCTGAGAGGATTGGGTGCAGTCCACGGTCTCTCATCTGGTCGGATCTGAGCTGAACTATGAATTCCACTGCCCAAAGGCAGAAAAGAGGAGTCTTTTCTGATAGCAGCTTCTGTGCAAGCCGGTAGTTTTGACTTCCTACGGCCATCCCCCTTTCCGTATGGCATAGCCAAGCGCACACGCCCATCCTGTAGGTTTCGTAAGTTCTGCGCTCCGTAACGATATCGAATATCGTCTGTGCCAAGCTACATGCCTGGAGCTTTCTGTCAAGATCGTCCATGGTGAGAAAGCGGAGATAGACGTATATGCGAAATTTATAGAGATCTTCGTTGGTAATGGCATATTGTTTCAACTGAGGATACTGGAGCCGAATTGGGTTTGTGTCTAGTGCATCAAGGTACTCTCGAACTGTGAAGTGCGCATACTCGATCGCCGTTGTAAGACTTCCCCCGCTGTTGTGGACGTCTTTTGTTCTTACGAGGCTGCTGCACCATCTCAGAAGGTCTTCCTCTGTCACTATATCGTCTTCTTCGAGTGAATCTGCATCTTCGTGGAGGGAGATTTGCTCGCATATCTCCCTAAAAGAGGTCGGCACGCCATAGGATAGCAGTAGCAGGGTCTTCCTCACTAGCTTTTTGACTTCATCGTTGTGTTCTTCGACCTTCATTAGGATGCGGTCGTAAGTAGCAAACAAGGTCGGCGGTAGTTTACTCAAGGCCTGCCGACGGGCTTTGTCTGTGGGAAGCTCGCACATATAGTCGAGCTGACAGACTACCCAGCGAAACCTAGATAGCTTTTCAGCATGCTGGCAGGATCGGTTTCGTTGGCCACATCTGCCGGATGACTTACATTCCTTTGGCACCTTCAACCAATCTCGTCATGATGAGATCCTTCAGTGTCGGGTCTTTAAGCCTCAGCTTCCTGGCGATGGTGCGTTGGCTTAGCTCGGAGGCCACGTACAACTGCACGTCTTCGGTCCAAGCCTCGATCTCGATATGCTTGAAGTCGTTCTCCGTGATATGTCGTATGACCACTTCATTTCGACTCAACAGGGCCATGTTGACGACATCATCTTTCTGGGTTGCTGCGGTTTGAGCAAGGGTCCTGGTGTTTTCTTCGGTATGGTCGCCGCATTCATCGAGTCCGTCAATGACGAGATATACACGAGTGAAGCAGGAGGAAATCCGTTGCAGGACGTCGACGAGACTTTCGGGCGCTGGCTGCGTGTTCATGTAGCCATCGTACAGTTCACGGTGCGCTTCTTGTAAGATCTCGAAAGCTTCCTCATTCTGCAGTGCGAGTTGCATGCAAAGAGATGAAAGAATCGAACGTGTGTCTTGACTAAGCGGCTGCCTGTAGGTGCAGAAGAAGTATGCGACTGCCTTGTCTGGGTCCTTCCCATTTCGCTGCAAACATTCCTCGATTATGGCAGCTGCGAGAACAGACTTGCCTCCTCCTGGAATTCCACTGCACCAAAGCCTGGCTCGAGGCGTGCTGTACCAATCATTGAACTCATCTCCCTGAGTGAGCCACAAGCCCGTCAGACCGTGTCGCAACTTCCTGTTTGTCTCGTATTCTTGTCTGGGGTTCACCTTTCCAAAGTCTTTCAAGATCCTGTCTCTCTTTCCGTCCAGTGCGATCTTCACCTGAATATCCAGGATCTTCTCAACAGTTTGTTGGACGCCGTCAAGTTTGTTCTTTATCTCTGTTTGCTGCGAGAGACAGACGTTGAGTTTGGCTAACGAGTCGGCAGCCAGTGCTGTGTCGATGATCTGCTTGTAGCGCTGTATCTCCGTGATCATTTCCTTCGATTCGGTCGATGTAAACGGCCATTTCAAACGTGCCTGGATCCTCTCCAGCCCAGTCTTTGACTTCAGGGAGCTATCTGTAAGAGACAATCCATTTTCCATACGTCTCAGAAGCTGGCGACAATCATGAAGGTGATGCAGCTGGAGGCTTGGCTGCTCTTGATGAGCGTTTTGATCCGATGGCTCTGCTTCTTCTAGATCAAATGCAACCAGTTCAAGATTGTGCAAGACAACTGAGAGGTCCCTAACCTCACGCATCAGGCTTTCAACCTCTCTCTGAGCTCCTTTGTAGCCTTTGGCGTATTTAGTGCCCGATCGGAAGATCAGGTCGGCGAGAGCGACCAAGCCCGCGATACTTGCTGAGATTGAAAGAGGATCTGCCATCGCGATGATGCATGGAACTGGTGATATATGCTTTCGGGCAAAGCTGGAGAAGACTGGCTGGCAGGTCTTGAGCTTTATTAATGGCCCTGGACCTCAGACTTGCCTATAAAGCGCCCGGAGAGCCTTGTGGTCAACCTGCATATGTGTGCTGACCACCCCCAACATCAGGCTGTCGAAGAGCCTGGCTCGCTTAGTATTACACATGGAAATGGCCATCTCAAAGTCTCTGGTGGTCTGTCGTTGCCTGACCTGGCTTCTTGGACCCCTCTCATTGTCTGGAACATCGTAGAGAGCTAGAGAGCCTGAAAAGCCGCTTCAATTGGTACCTGCCAGTAGCCGCTGAGAGCCTTCAATATTATCATGCAGGTGCCGCCAACCAACATGGCCCCCACGACCAGGGGGTTACAGGGGTCTCGGATCTCACTACATGCCCGGCGCCTCAGCAGAAAGATTAATTGGGCAGTGGATGCTGTCAGTTTTCAGATCCCCAAATTCCATTTTGGTAATTTCTCCCATGTTTCATGGCTGGCTGCAGCCTTGCAGAGACAAAGGCGGGTGCGGTTGAAGTGGCAGTGCCGCGTTACTGTTTCTTGGGTATTTTCCTGCCTTCCCGTTTATTCTTCATAACTTCCCTTAGACACCTACTTCATATGAGCGAATTCCTAGTCTAGGAGAGGCTATCGCACCCGTGTCGATGTCTCCTTCCTCAAACACAACACCCGAGCTCCTTCCCCGCCAAGCAACAAGGCCGTAGCTCCTTCCGTCCTCATCGCAAGAATCTTGTGACCATGGCTTTCTCTTCCCTTCTACTATTCTTTCTCTCCGTACCATCTGCCACGGCAATGTTTGGCGCCAGCAACGAAACTGATTTCTGGGACGATTTCGCAAACAACTTCGCTACCGACCTTGCGCCAGTCATCGCTCTCTTCGGTGAGCAAGTCACCAAACAATTTCTCAGTCAATCGACTACAATCCTCGACGTCATCATCTTCTCTGTCGGACCGCTAGGAATCATTACGGCCGTCGTCTCGTGCATTCGGGTCTCAAATGTCAGCTTCCTCAAATCGGTTGTCGGGCGCGCCCGTGAGCCTCACGGCGTACCTGAGGTTGAGCTATGCACCTCTACTAGCGAGAACGTCTGCGAGCTCTGGTCGAATGGGGGCATTTGTCGAGTCTTTGGCCGACCAAGGATCCTCGAGTTCATATATAAAAGGCCGACCGACCCAAAAGCCTATCGTGCGGAATACGACGACGAGGGCATGGAAGTACCAGCAAAGTGCGGTATTGAATCGACCATGGAGGTCTTCAATACTGGAGGCAGTGGGCAATTGCAAGGGCAGTGGCAAGAGACCTCTTCCTACGGTCTCATGTTTGGAAATAGATTATCAGGGAAGAAAACGAACATCAGAACGGCCAAACTTGACAAACGATCCGAGGGCGAGCCAGATATCGAAGCAACGCTTTCGGCCACCGCAAACCACCATCGTCAGCGCACGCCATTGACATCGACAGAATACATGCAATCGAGTTCAATTCCGGCACACCCCAAAGATCAGACAAAAGGCAGAGGACAAAGTGACGGATCAAAGAATTTCGCTCCTTTTCCAAACTTGGCTCTAAACATCGGAGTCTCCAGGTCATCAAGACAATTCGGCAGTCTGTGGTTTGGCGCCACAATCGGCACCCTGCTGCAGGCAAGTTTCTTCGTCTTTGCGACTTGGGCAACACAGTACAATACAGGTTTCTACGAGGATGGGAAGGTTCCAAGTGACCCAACTTGGTTTTTGCTTACTGTTATTGGAACCGCCTGTATAGTCACCGGGATGGCACTTTGTGCACAAGTGATTGACAGGGTATCTACAGAGCGCAGGTTTGTGCACTCTGGCTCCGAAAGGCCGAGAATGTTCTGGCTGCAACCTGCTGGGCAACGCATCGGTGACCAGGAGTTTGATGGATTCGCTTATAGCGAAGCAAAATCAGAATACATTACATCCTGGAAAGCAACACGGGCTACGGCGGTTACCTCACGGCGCGTCTGGCTTGCAATCATCCTCAGCACGCTAGGCTGGGTGATACAGTTCATCGGTCTGCGAGGTGTCCATGGCAGTGTAGCTCTCTATCAGCTCGCTGTTACGCTTGTCATGTCCGTCATCAGGTCCACGCTCCGCAGCCACCATACTCCACCCAACAACCAGCTGTCGAGTGAGTCTGGGCATACTGCTGGGCATGAACTAGAATGGCAGGCGAGGGAACTCACGCGTATGCACTATTCTAGCTCAGGGGATAGCAAAAGCGACTACTCAAAGAATTCTGAAGGCATGACTCACGATACACAAAGGGGTAAGTTCTTCTATAAGCTACTGCTAATGCGTGTCGCTCTAACATGTTGTTTCTAGGAATCCTTCTTTCCGTCGATGACCAAAAAATATCTAAAACCCTTCCAGATGTCCATGACGACCCAACTCACTACACAGTCCACTGGCAGTCACCTCAAAACAACATAATCTTGGTGAACGATTATGGCGAGAAAGTACACGGTCTTACTCCGAAGATCATAGAATGGATGGAGAGTAAAGACATACCATATTGGCAAAAAGCCACCACCCCAGAGGTTTTTGACGAACTCGATTATATTCTGGAAGCGGAAATACCGTACCACTCAAAGCCTTTCCCCCAGCAAGCAGTCAAGATGGTTCGTATCCGATCTCGATTGGCATTTCTAACGAATCAACCACATTATCAAGTATGGGACAGTGAGGTTCAAGATATGTCCAGAAGATTGAAAAACACCTTGGAACGAGCAGCTAGGATCCTGGCTACGGAGGGATTTTTCGATTCAGAGACACGAGTTTTCGACTCTATAGTCTGGTCAATCGGCTGCGACTTGAACCACGATTGGTGCTACGGCAGCCAGGATTCCGGGCTTCAGCAGCTACTTTGTTTCAATATGTACCGTACCGGTGATATTTGGAACATTAATCAACACCAATTGGAAGCTGTTCTCGGGCTTTGGCTATGGGCTTATGATGAACGGCGCTCCCAGACGGAGAGGTTGCAGCCAGGTTCCAAGTCGTGTGTTGCCTCTCCTGGGGCACATCGCACCATCAAGCTTCTCCTCCAACGTTGGGGAGTGCGGCCCCGTGAAGAAACGAATACGGTTGCGCATGAGGCAGGAATAATATCTGTCGATTCCGCAGCGTCAATGCTTCACTTGATGGCACAGGAGGTGTTGACTCTTTTTCTCAAAAGGGCAGCCTTGACATTCAATGACAAAGCACTACTAGGCACTCTATATCCCGATCTGGACGGTCCGCAAGGCACGCGACGATCTTTGGTCGAGGATATATCACAGATGCTGGTCGCTGAGGGTTTAGCTACGCACGAGGAGGCAATCATGTCTATAGTACCAGCTTTTTATCGTGATTCAGCGTTCCAAGATTCTGGTTTACCACTGGAACTTCGACTGATCTTGAAGGCAAACTCTTTGAAACGTCAAACCAGATTTGACGAGAGCGAAGAGGTACTCCACAACCTCATGGATTTTGAAGGAGATGGCCACAGCAGGGCCCTTGCACAGCAAAGCTATTTGGAGCTTTATCGCTTTCAGTTACGGCACATGGCAAATAAGCCGAGGGTCTATACATTCTCGGAACTAAAGTTGAAGGCCGCAAGATTACGAAGTCGCTTAGACATCCAGCCACTTCACATGCGCAGAAGCGCTTACCTGGCGGTCGCAGAGTTCATTCTTGCCGCAGCAAGCGCTAGTAATGTCTACCAGGCCAATTCTCGCAGAACTCGGTCTTCTGGCGACACGCAAAAACGGCCCCTAGATGCAGAGAGCTTGTCTACACTCAAGCTCAATACACCTGGCAGCTTGCATTCGACCATTCCCAAACACGCGTTAGCTCTGACATTGAGAGACAAGTATGATCTTGAGAAAACCGACTGTCGCACCCGCAAGCTTCTCCTACGCTGGGCTATCGTCAATGGTTGCACCGGTCTAGCTGAAGACCTGTGGGATTTGGAGCAGTGGCTTGATCCTGCCGATAGTGCCTTCAGTGGAGGATCTGACGAGCTTTTGTACGCTGTTTTGTCTCCTAAGTATAGGGCAGACACCATGAGCATGCTTTTATTCTTGCTCAATGTGGCACGAGTCCCTGCGTCAGAGTTCAGAGAGAATGGGCAGATGGAGAATGCAGAACTGCTATTGAGACAAGACCAAACTCTTCTCGCGGCAGCTTATCAGGAGTATACATCTGCACTGTCTACGGCAGCTGTACGAAGCGACGGTCTGATCTACGTACGGATATTGGCCGAGTTGGCGGTTTGGAGCAATGATTATCTACTAGAAGCTGTTTTTGTCGCCGACGAGTCAGGGAACACGGAGATTGCCAACTACCTGCGTTCCAAGATCGAAGCGTAGGAGTGACCATGATCTTGGAAATTGCGTGAAAGTTGTTCTTGGGAAGGTGAGCCAGACCGCCTCAGAGTCGATGGTGCAGAAAGGGTGGATGTTCCAAATGGCACTCAACTGGGACTGTCAAAAGGCCACAGGAGAGCCTCGTCACAACCAAGGAATGAATCTCGCATCGGTCCAAGGTAAGGGAGCGTTAGGCATGTACATGTGTGCCGTCTTGCGGATGAGTTTGGGGGTTTGTCGCGACAGCTTCAGCCAAGGTGCTGTGTTGGCCTCGTCACGGGGGTCGAGTATGGACTCTCTGCCACCTTTCTACTTTTGCTAACACTTCTTTAGATGCGAACATTATCCAAAAGGATGTTATCACCCGCGCCTTACATGGTTCTCGCCAATGAGCGGGTACTGAGTACTGAAAGGAGCGAGAACTTTTCCGCTGCTTCCAAGATGCAATACATGCTCCTCGAAAGACATCTCGCAAGTCTCGAAGAAAATTCCGAATTCAAGGAAATGAGCGCCAAGGACAAGCTGAAGACAGAACGATTCAAATGCTCTCGACTTCATCTTTGTATCAGCTCTCACGCGACCATCCGTCAGGGTGTCAGAAGAATTGGCTGCTGAGACCATAAGAGATGAGATAATTAGGTTACCTTATGCTAGCTTAGGCTACTTTATTTCTGTAGTCTAAGCCTTCGAAAGTAATTCTTCCGACTTCCACCTGTCATCATCCAGACCGTTCGTGAGGCCGTAGATCACTTTCCCGACCTCCGGTGCATTGTCTACTTCACGACCGCAAGCACCTTCCCCCATTAAAGGCGCGAAAGTCGAGCACCGAGGAGCTCGCATCCACAATCTCCTTGGGGCCTGCAGAAAGCAGAAAGCCTGAAGAGATGCTCAAGCCTGTCAACGGTCGCACCATTGTCTTTACCACTTATCCGACCCTTTCCAAGTGTTGGATGCGGAAGAAGGAGGAGCCTTTCAACTTCAAGAATGACTCTGATACATCTTCCAAGAAGAAAAAGGTTATTACAGACGATAAGCCAAAACGTCTTCAGGGATACTTCGCCAGTTCTTTTAACCTTGACGATATTGAGAAGCTGCCAAAAGGCCAGCGGGGCAACGCAGATGCTGTCTTAATGAGTTACCGAGCTTCAAAAAAGGCAGGGGAACGATTTCACAAGCATCACTTCGACATTATCATATGCGATGAGGCACAGATTACGCGGCGACTGACTGGCTCATATACGAATATGGTCCAGCTCTTCCGGTGGAAACGACTTCTTTTTGTGACTGGTACACCAATTGCCAGCTCGCTCCGCGATCTCCTCAGTCCTCTAACCTTGATCGCGTACGCGAATAAGGCCATCCATGATCTGAAGGGCCTCAGCAGCGACGTGGTAGGGTATGTCCCTGGCCTTTACGATGGGAAATACGACGCCTACCAACTCGACAATGAGCTCATCGACGAATCTGGACAGACGCTTGGTACAACAAAAGGCATCTTCTGCGAGGAGTTCTAGGAGACTCTCAAGAAAGACCAGCTGAACAAACCCTCTCTACTTGTAGCTTTCAAGGAATTGGAGAGCAAGTCACAGCTTGAACCTACAGTCTCGAAAGCCTGGGTGCTGTCCCTCGACCTTTTGCAGGCTTGCTCAACAGATCTCAGATGGACTACTACCCTCGGGGTGAGGGTAGTGAAGCCGCTCCTTAAGGTCTTCTATTCGAGGCGATCGATGAACACGGCTCTGGCTCTTCCTGACTCAACAGTGACTTACCCATCATCGGGTATGCTTTCCACGGAGATTGTCGTGGAAGGGTGTCCCTACATGAGAATGACCCTGATTTTGAGGTGGTGAAAACGATAGGCAAACAATACGCGGAGGATCTGTCAGGTGAGTGACCGAAAAATAACCAAGGCTTAGGCTAAAATAATAAAGTAGCCTAAGTGCTAATCTAAGCCAGCATAAAGTCGCCAAATTATTTCATCTCTTAGGGTTTCGGGGTCAATTCATCTGATACCCTAAGGTCTGTTTAACCACAAATCGGACGGACTGGCTGAGTACTGTCAGACACCTGGTTCACAGCAAGCCAATGACCACAATTCTGAAGCGCCAATGACCTTTGATGAACATCGTGCCGGAGGTACTACGGCATTCGACCCAAGAACCGTGAAGATGCTACACCCCAAAAGGCCAGCTTTCTACGATAACAAGAAGGGTATGATGAGTCAGATCACGACCCTAGCGGACGAACTACCTATGATACCGACGCGGACTGAGCACGCGAAGAAGATTGCTTCTGGTGATGAAATCGTCGGCCTTGGCGTCGAACATATTGACATGTTGTCGAAGGCGTCCCGCAATGGCGGTCTCGATTATATCTTCCAAACATGCGCAAAAAGACCCTCACTTGGGCCCGCCGACTGACAGGGCAACCTTTGTCCGATGGCTGGCAGCCAGGACACCGACTTTCATTCGTGCCATGGAGCATTTCGATGAGTTCATTCGAGGACAGAAGTTGCGTGTCATTCTAGACTTGGAGACCCCTTGGGTTCAAGAATAAGACGGATAAAAGGAACATTCGATGTCTACTAGAGTCGTCTAGCCAAGGCCATCAATGCCAGATTTTGATGAACGAGTAGACACTGGAGTAGCATTATTCTTCAATGCCAGTTACTCTAGAACAAAGAACTACAGTGGTACCGCCAAGAAAGACTTACATGCTTCCCCTGTAATTAATTCTCCGAGTTTTGAGAGCCGCAGAAGGAAACCCACCTGTCACTGTTGAGAGTCTTGGCTGCCTGTTTAGGTAGCGGGCCCTCATTCATGATCATGCCAGAAGTTGACAATGGAACAAGAGTCTGAGTACCGTGAATGTAAAAGACAAATCGGTGTATCAGGCCATAGTCAGTTGTTGACTCTTCGGATTTTGAACCGCCATTGAAGCTCAACACTACGATGATATCGACTTTACTGAAAAGAGTTTGGTTGTCTTTCGGCCCATTGGACTCGGACCCATTTTCTCGGAGATCCACTTCTCGGTGGGCGGCACCGGGCGGAGGTGGCTTTTCGGGCCGTTAGACTCCACTTGTGCCGTTCGGTAGATGAAAAGCTTTTTGCGCTCGTCTCGCAGTTCGCTCAGACGTATTTGGTCACTCCGCAGTACCTGTGCGCATTCGCGACGTGCGCGCAAGCACCAACGGGTTACTGAGGAGGATCAGTGGTAATGATACGGCTTCTCTTATCAGGGTATCAGAAGAATTAGAAGAATTGGCCGCCGAGAGCATAAGAGACGAAATACTTCATGATAGCTTAGGCTAGCATTTAGGATACTCTATTCCCGTAGCCTAAGCCTTAGGGGATAATTCTTCTAAAACTCACATGGCGCCTGTTTCTAAAGCTCTCCCAAGCGCAAACTTGTGACGTGCTCGCTATTGATCATTGGACATGCGTTACTGACGAGGATCAATTGCAATGATATAGCTTCTCGATGTCATAACAGCGATAATGAGAGTCCATGCGTTAAATACGTTATTCATTTATTTATGGTATATACAAGTTAATACATGTCACTCAACCTCTCGGGAATGACGATTCGGGGTATCTTTTACTTTTAGTAACGGCCTGCACTTCAGGCGAAGCGACATTGGTACAGTAGTTCTGCCGATCTCATCAATGTGGTGATGAATGATCGGCGAAGCCTGACTCCAGCCGCGATGATCTCAGCAAACTGACTCGGCAGCTGCGCTGTGACGTTTTTCGTTCTTCTCACCAATCTTTTCAGGTGATTCACTCAAACCTGCGCCTCAGCGGCAGTCTTGTTCTTCTTGTTCTTCTTAATACCAACAAGTCCGATGATCTCCTCCCAGAAACCGGTAGGAGGGTCAATGATCATGGCACGCTCTTCGTAGGCATCGATAGCGGGTCGCTCCCATACGAGATCACACTCCTCGGCCTTGACGATCTTGGTGCGGTGAAGGAGCTTCCAGCCGAGGTATGTAAATGGTGCAATGATTTGCATAGTGTAGTTGGAGAAGAAGTTCTTGGCGTCAAAGGGGGCCAGGGATGTGTAGCCGTAGGTGTAGCAGACGATGGTGTGAAGAATAAGTGCGATCCAGGCGCCGTAGGGCTGGAA
The DNA here is from genome assembly GCA_004367075.1 of Fusarium incarnatum. NCBI lineage: Eukaryota > Fungi > Ascomycota > Sordariomycetes > Hypocreales > Nectriaceae > Fusarium > Fusarium incarnatum. Next base: position 22,297 of record QGDZ01000149.1, on the reverse strand, counting down.
ATAACCGTAGTAGGGCATCTTTTTGCGGTCAATCCCTTGGGCCTTACAGGCGCGGTAGTAGAAGAGGAAAGTGATGTTCATAGTGATGTAGTCCACAATGCCTCCGCCGGTGATGAGGGCGAGAAGGATGGTTAGGGCTTCGGCGGAGCTGCTGTCTAGTTGGAGGAAGGCGAGGAGAGGGAATATCATGGTGACGCCGAAACAGTAGATAGGGATACCATTCTTTGTGGTCTTCCGGAGGAATCTAGGGGCTCGTCCTTCAAGGGCGAGACTGTACAGGGATCGAGTCGCGCAGTAGCAGTAGGTGTTGCCGGCGGAGAAGATGCAGGTGAAAAGAAGAGCATTCACAACATGGGGCAGACCCTCAATACCAAGATTAGACATGGCGATGACCCAAGGAGAAGCAGCAGCGGTGCCGGACCCAGAGCCATCACCTAGATGAACGCCAACAAGAGTGGGGTCAGAATGGTCGAGCGCAACACCGCAAGTCAAGGCAGCACCGATAAAGAACAAACCGAATCGGAAGTAGACGGTCTTGAAGGCGGTCTTGACATAGCGGCTAGGATGTTTCGACTCGGCAGCGACCATGGAGATGTAATCGGGACCGACGACGTAGAAGGCAGCGGCAGCAAGGGCTCCCATGAAGCCCTCAAGACGGCCGAGATCACCCTCGGAGCGGAAGGCAGCAAATGCGTCATGCGCGTTGGACCAGTAGCGGAAGCCATATGCGTCACCCTGAGGATTACCCCCGACCATAGTCACAAAGGTAAACATGAAGAGGATGAAGATGAGGAGGACTTTGCCGAGTGCGAGCCAGAATTCTGCTTCACCAAAGACACCGACAGCGAAGACATTTAGTACACTAGGAGACGAGGTTTAGCGTGCGAACATACACAAGGGAGAGATGTGAAATAAACCATGGAGTCTCATCTCTGAATGTACATCAGGATGCGACTCGCAGTTCGGAAAGCCTTACCCATAAGCAATAATAACCGCAATAATAAAGCCCGCCGTAGGACCAGTTTGTGTAACGTTTTCAGTCCAAAACGAAACAACCAGATTCAGCGCGACAATCTCGAAGGGGATAAGCAGAGCCTCGTAGAAAAAGAAGTTCCAGCCGACCATAAAGCCGAGAGCATCATCAACCCAGTGGCCAGCAAGACGGATGAAGCCACCGGACACGGGCATGTACGTGTTCATCTCAGCGATGGAGTTGTTGGTGAGACCGAGAACCATAGCGTATAAAGCTGTGCAGACGAGAAGAGAACCGGGACCGCCCTTGGCTAGACCGGCGCCGATACCGATGAAGAGACCGGTGCCGATTGTGCCTCCGATGGAAAGGAGTTGGACTTGTCTGTTGTTGAGACGGCGATGAAGACCGCCTGAGCTATCGCCGTCGGTTTCGATGGGGGAGGGGGAGGCGGCCCTCTTGGAGGCTTTTTCTCCGTCTGAAGACATGTTGGAGATGTGTCGGCCGAGGTGTGTTAGTTGTGGCAGATCAGATCAAGATGCGTATACCCTCAGAAGTCAATCTGGGGTTGTTGATCATGTGGGGGGAAAGAGAGAGAAAGATGCTGAAGAAGGAAGGACAAAAGAGAAGAAGAAGAGCGAGAGCAAAGGGTTTTATTGTCGATCGTACTTCTGGGAGGCAAAGCTGGTAGGACCTCTCAGTCTGTCACTCCGCAGTTCCTCAACATGGTGCCAGTGGAGAGGCAGTTCAAGCCAGTGGATCGAAGTTCATACTCTGTGGGTCGCAACAGTTTGGACGTTTCCAAACCCTTGCATTCACTTTCAACCATCGCGTCATTATGGGTCGTGCAAAGACGAGTCCGGCTGGAAGTTGTGGATATCGTGGTTATTAGATCTCCACCATCAAGAACTCGACTCGTTCGCACTGCCATTTACTCCATCAAACAAGCACCGTTAAATCGAGGAGAAAGAGGATCAAGTCCGTTCACAAACGTACATCTCCCCAGATAATCATGCTTGGCTCGAAAGACCTAAAACTTGTCTCCCTCCCAAGGTACGATACGTATAAGCTGCATGCACTTATAAAAATGAGAATTCTGGCGCTCGGAGGATTAACAAATTAGGCCCAATCTGGAACTTTTGAACCAAAATCTGACGTCACAGGGTTCTCGTTCAGCTACGAATGCCGCAAAGGGTATCACGTGAATCGGCTAGAAAAGGCTGCGCTGAGGGTGTACACGTGATGTACACTACCATGATTCGATGAAGGGGTGGATACTACGTGGTGTAAAAGCAAGACAACAGAGTTTTTCAGCCTTCATGATTTGTCTAAGGACTACCTGTGGATCACAGAAATATGGTGCGGCTTAGCACTAAACGGGGTTTCCGCTGTGTTTCTACTGAAGCGGTATTTTCAGCCGACTGATGTCCCGATCCTTTGAGAGGAGAGTCCAATGGTTGGATCTTGGGTCTGGCAATTCATTATGTAAAGCAATGGATGTGTCATGACAACTGTTTCCTTGCCTCTGTCATATCATACAACCCTTCAATTTGAACCCATGTTACTACCCAGAGAAAGCTTGTCTGAAACAAGGCACAAAAAAGCAAATTGTTAAAGAATTCAGGGCACAATGAATACTATTGCCATGAACTGTCGTTCAAAATGCCCAGAGTTTAGCTTGAGGCTCAGCGGGTGAGCAACGCCAAGTTTCTCATGGCAGTTGCCTCATTCGGTCTCAGCCAAACAGAAACTTCCAGGGGGCAAAAAAAACTCAACAACACCGCCGGCATCGCCTAGAATAGGTATCCCGCTTATTGGCGGGCATCGCTTGTTCATGACGCGCTGTAAGCGCCAAGAAGTGCAAAACAACTGCGGTATTTTACTCGTAGCATCGTATTTTGTGGACTCCACAGGGGATGAACACTCGCTAAGGCCATACGAGTATATGCGCTGCGGCTAAGCTAATCATCAGAGATTCGACTTTCCATGACACGATAACATACGGATAAGCATAAAAGATGCATACTGTATGTACTGTATAATGCAGATATAAGTCAACAGTTCGCCGATCTTTGGACATTCAATTAAGCTTATTTGCCAAGAGGTTTTTCTGGTTCTGGTGAGGTAATCTGCATTGGCAATTCCCACATAGCAGTCTTGGACGTTTTTCGCGTATCGAAACAAAACAATTTAAGGGTCCATGATTATCTGGGGGTGGACGGACCCTCAATGAAAGATGTTCGAGGCTTGGCTCCATGATGTTTTTCAAGTCAGTGTACTCTAGATGCGACGCAGTTGCCGACGATATATTGGGCGGGTCGTGCATTGATGGTGCCATATCTTGAAGAGGTCGAGACCTTGAGAGGCGAACTTGACCAAGGGAACAGGCTGTGGCGGCTTTGACCTTATACAGACCTTGGTTTTGATCGGTTATGATTCCGTCTCCCAGGTTCACGGCAGGCTTTGGGTAGACGATCTGTTTGAGACCGAGTCATGGAAGGCATCGTGAGAGTTCAGAGTTGGCTTCACATACGTCATTTCATGGGGTCGGGTAACATCAACATAAGTTCCTCGCTTCACCACAACCATGTCTAAGAGCTTATAGGTCACAACCTTGGCATTCAACAATTTTGTATTGCTCAACCGGATCTTCTTTAATTTTGCTAGTCAATCGTACGTTCTTTCCCCAAGTTCCGGGGGCACGCATTTGCGGCAGATTGACTAGCTGGAGGAGCATGACCAACGATCCTGACTACAAGCAGAGTGATCAACTATAACTAATGTCATGGAACCCAGCATGACTCGATTGGACGTTATTCTTTGGGAACAAGAAAGCCATTGGCGGTTATCGAGGCATCAACACCTTTTTGCTCTGATTGTCGCTCCCGCTCACAAATGCTTTCTTGGGTGAATGAGACTTTCACGGAGTCAAGATATTATGCTTACCACTAGCAACCCCACCAATCGAAACATAGTACTATACATACCTAGCTAAAGCGAGACAGCTATTCATTGGATACGATTTCGATACGATTGCAATTAATTCAAGTCGGCATGTCATGCCCAATACCCATTTCTGTACATCTCAAGTGCAACAAGCTTACCCTGCAGCACATGGCCCGTGCTCAGAATTTCCAGTGACATAAGCATCTTGACTTTCAAATCGCCAAATCTCAAAAGTTACCTCCAGGCAAACATCACATCATCACAAACCACCCAAAATGTCCGAATACTGGAAATCAACACCAAAATACTGGTGCAAGCACTGCCAAATCTACGTCCGCGACACAAAACTCGAGCGCCAAAACCACGAATCCAGCGCAAAGCACCAAGGCGCCCTCAAACGTTTCCTACGCGACCTCCACCGCGGCCACGAGCGCGAAGAGCGCGATAAAGAGCGCGCAAAGCAAGAAATCGCCCGTCTAAATGGCGTTGTCTCAGGATCTTCTTCGTCAGCGGCTGGTCCGTCAAGACCTGCTCCGCGCGCACCACAACAACCCAGCGCACCGACCGAAGCTTCGTTGAAGAAGCAAAGGGAACAACTTGCTGAGATGGGCGTTGCGATGCCGAGCGATTTTAGACCTGAGATGGCTATGCCGGGAGAGTGGACGGTTACGAATACTAGGGTTATCGAAAAGACGGAGGAGGATGGGGAGGTTAAAGTTGAGAAGAGGGCTAATGGTGTGAGGAAGCGGGAGGCGACGGAGGAGGAGAAAGAAGAGGAGAATGCTATGCAGAGCTTGTTTAAGAAACCGAGACGGTGGGGACGAGATTCGAAAGCGATGCCACAAGAAGATCACGAGCTTGATGCGCTATTGAGCGGGTCGACATTTGCGCCTCGTGCTGTTAAAGAAGAGGCGGTTAAGGAAGAAGAAGAGGAAGTCAAGAAGGAGGACGAAGGAGATATCAAGAAGGAAGACGATGATACTGCTACACCGATCAAAGAAGAAGAGACGACGACTGTCAAGACGGAAGCGCCGGACGAACCTCTAATAAAGCCAGAGCCTGAGGAAGCTGAGTCTGGAGTACAAACGGTGGTGTTCAAGAAGAGAAAACCCAAGGGAATCCGACAAAAGTAATGAGATTATCGGTGTACTATAGAGATATCTGCTTTGGAAGCACAATAATGATACCACAAGAATAACAATGCCGATACAGTTGTTATCTGCTCTAATCGCTATCTCCCGGATACGACGGAGTTTACGTGAAGCCTTTGCGATCAGACCGTCCGTGGACAATCTTCTCATTAAGTCCATCAAAGATCTTCATCTCCAACTCCTAAATCCATGAAGCCTTCCGCGATATCATGATAATCATGTTCTTTCCAAACGCCGAGTCCGGCACCGAAGTACGGAAATTCCTACATGATTCCGAAAATCCCATTAACTCCAGAGTCCAGACGCCGCTTCGGCGCTTGATAGGTAATTCGGCATTCCGTGGAGTACGGAAATAAGAGTCCCAATTCAAACATCGGCATTTAGTTCTCACCCAATGAGCTCTCTGGATCTAGCATCAAGGGTTCTGCTTTGTGGGGTACCGCGGACATGTATGGAATATTATTCTCGGGTTCCATTGCGTCACAGAGGGGATCCGCTTGGGTGGGAAGTCTTTATATAATTCGGGTCATCGGTCTCCGAAAGAAAAGTCTTTGCATCTACAGCTTCATTCAATCTACTCTCTATACCAATACACTCATAACTCATATACAATGGCTTCTAACCAACCCGGAAAGTGCTGCACCGTCGGTGTCCGCCACGAGTAAGCACCTTAACCATCATCCCGGTACCAATACTCACAATCCACAGAGGCGAGCCCACTGGCAAGATGATCAAGCTTCCCAGCGGCATCGACGCATACATTGCTACCGCCCCCGAGGGCAAGGCTCACCAGGGCGCTGGAATTGTCTATGTTGCTGATATCTTTGGTATCTGGAACAACAGCAAGCTCATGGCCGACCAATTCGCCGCCAACGGGTACACCACCATCATTCCCGACCTTTTCAACGGCGATGTTCTGGAATACCCTCCCGTGGGCGTCGATATCATGAGCTGGATCATGAACGGTGCCAATGGCGATAACCCTCATACTCCTGCCCAGATTGACCCTATTATTGTTGAGTCTATCAAGTATCTCAAGGATCAGGGTCTTGACAAGATTGGAGGTGTCGGATACTGCTTCGGCGCCAAGGTGCGTAACCAATTACACTTCCCAAGAATTCACTCACTAACAGAAACAGTACGTTATTCGCAACTACAAGGAGGGCATCAAGGTCGGCTACGTCGCCCACCCCTCTTTCGTCGAGGAAGATGAACTCCGAGCCATTGAGGGACCCCTGTCCATCGCAGCGGCGCAGACCGATAGCATTTTCCCCGCCGAGAAGCGACACCGCTCCGAGGAGATTCTTATCGAGACTGGCAAGCCTTTCCAGATCAACCTGTACTCTCACGTTGAGCACGGCTTTGCTGTGCGTAGTGATCTTAGTGATAATGCTAAGCGATTTGCCAAGGAGCAGGCTTTCCTCCAGGCTGTTCAGTGGTTTGATGAGCACCTTATTTAAGTTAGAGATATAAATAATAGAGGAATGGAATGTTATTGAAGATGTTCTTGATTAGAGTTTGGTGAAGAATGGTACCTTGAGCCACTGAAGAGTCCAGTTGAGTAAATCTGTCATGTGTAACAACTAAGTCGCGCAGAGCAATTACAACAATGAAAGGTCATATATCAAGCGGTCCATTAATTGCTTCATATGGATACGAGTAAGACCAGATCTCATCTTGAATCCCATCTCTTCCCGTCTCGGCAATCCAGATCCTTGGAACCTCAAGCCACTGACACAACCTTGCTCAAGCTAGTTTCAGTGACCTTCAGGGGAGACTCCACTGTGGCGCACCCAATGGCCAGCGTAGCCAGCTCACCTCAGCTTTCCCGTGTCTTGTCTCACTCTTTCATGCTCGGTGACGGCTTCGCAACGTATTTGTCTCTCCTTTTCAATCACGCGACTCGACTTTCTCCTCTTATCACGCTCATTACCTATTTTTAATCAAAGAACGTGTAACGAAACATGCTTCAGGAGCACAAACCCGCGTGATGGCCGCCTCTGTCGATACCATCCCACCGCTTCCCTCCCCTCCAGCCTCAACATGCGCCGACACCAAACTCGCCTCCGACGAGGATCAATCGTCCGAAGGATCCAGCGTTAGCATGCGTCGCGAACACTCCAACTCATCATCCATCTCGGAACCAGCGGTCGAAGAAGACGACTACGAGCGAAGACTGGATGAGCAGCAACGTCATTATAGTCTGACCGACGATGCGCAAAAGGATGCCGACTTGGAAACGGCTGTGCCTTCTGGAAGGGCCAGTCGCAGCAGTACGATAAGCAATACTACAAACCCAAATGTTCGTCGTCTCTCGGCGACCGAGATGCAGCGCCTCACAAACTCTCCTGAGTCTTTACCTGTTGCCCCCGCTCCGCAGCGGAGAGATTCTGTTTCTCAGCACGAAGCTGTACGACAAGCGACGATGAGGCTAGAGAATCAACAAACGGAAGCGTTTCCTTCGCTGCAGCCGAATAGTGTTGCCGTAGAGGCACGTTCGGCTAGTGGTCTTGGACTTTGGGATCTTCAACTTCCAAAACGACCGTCTCCTGGAGCGCGCACTCTGTCCACACCTCCCACAAATCGAAGAGCGAACGATTCAGGCACATCCTCGCCGCGAAGATATTCTTCTTTCAATCCCGCTGGTCGACCTACATCTCTCAATCTCGACGGTGCAGGTCCAACATCTCCTATCAACAGTACACAATCAACACCCGCGACCGCCATTCCTGTCCAAACCGATGGCCTACGACCACCGTCACCGATCCCACCTATTATTCCTCTACCGCCCATGTCACTACCTACACATCTACAGCTCGAATTGGCGGCTCAGCGACCTAGTCCGTTGTACATCCACCAATCCCACGCCTACGACATCCCCTACGAATCCAACGCCGTCAAATTCGAGCGTCTGAAGAATGTGCTTCTTCTCCCACCATTTCTCGAGCGCACGCTCAATTTTGGAGCTATGGCTTGTCTTGACGCTTGGTTGTATAACTTTACTATCCTACCTATGCGATTCACACTTGCTGTTGGTGTACTGGTTCGTTGGTGGGGGTATCTGGTTCTTAAGGAGGTCCGATGGCTCGTCGACTACGTATGGTACGGTCTAGGAAGGCTCTGGCAACGAGGACGAGGTACACTGCCCACAACAACCGATGAGAGCAGCACCGATGAAGGAAGATCGCGAAGTGAGAGTCGTCCTAGAGGGAGGTCGAACGACCAGAAAAAGCACGACTTCAAACCGCACGCAAACGCTCACTTCAAGCCCTTACCATCTCGGTCCCAACCTCGCTCTGGAGCGTTTCGACACAGGAGGACCAAATCTATGCCTTCAAACCTATCAGCTTTCCACAAAGCTGATCTTCTTCAAGGCTTGGTCATCATCTGTAGTTCCATGGCACTCATGACTCTCGACGCAAGCCGAATGTACCACTTTATCCGCGCTCAATCCGCTATCAAGCTCTACGTCATCTACAACATTCTCGAAGTCGGCGACCGTTTGCTTTCTGCTCTTGGGCAGGATATTCTCGAGTGTTTGTTCAGTACGGAAACGCTCTCTCGTAATGCGTCAGGACGATCAAAAGTACTGCTCCCACTAGGAATGTTTATGCTAGCTTTGGCATATTGCTGTCTTCATTCGATAGCACTGTATTACCAAGTCATTACCCTCAACGTCGCTGTCAATTCTTACTCCAACGCTTTATTGACGCTCCTTCTTTCGAACCAATTCGTCGAGATCAAGAGTACTGTCTTCAAACGTTTTGAGAAAGATAATTTGTTTCAGCTTACCTGTGCTGATATCGTCGAACGGTTCCAGCTTTGGATCATGCTTCTCATTATCGGCATGCGCAACGTCGTTGAAGTTGGTGGACTGAGTGTTCCTGGTGCTGGTTCTGAGACGTCCTTTGACGACGCTTCTAAGCCGCTGCATAACCCGTCTATTCTGCCTCACAGCTTCACAGTGCTTCCGCCGTGGATCACAAATTGTCTCATGTCGGGCGAGGTTTTGTCACCGTTTCTTATTGTCATTGGTAGTGAGATGCTTGTCGACACTATCAAGCATGCATATGTTACAAAGTTCAACAACATTAAGCCAGCATTTTATAGTCGTCTTCTTGATATCCTTTGCAAGGACTACTACACCAACGTAAGTCTCTCATCATTCCCTTGATCACTCTTACTAACAGACACAGGCCTTCATGACTCCCTCTCTTACGAAACGTCTCGGTCTGGCTGTTATACCGCTCTCATGCCTCTTCATCCGAGCCTCCATCCAAACTTACCACATGCTCCTCTCCACACACCTCCCAATGCCAATGCCAATCCCCGAATCAACACAAACATCCCTAACATCCGAATCCGCAACACCCTCATCACCCGCCATAGTCGCAGCATTGAACCACTTCGACACTCTAATCCGCGACTCCCTCGGCCGCGCAACATACGGCTACCCCTACGGTTCCCCCCTCAACTCGCGCCCCTGGTACTCCTGGACATCCGACGACGTAATCGCCGCCTTGACAATGGTAGTCGTTTTCTTCATCGCTTTTCTCGTGCTCCTCATCCTCAAACTGTTGCTCGGCATGTTGCTTCTTAAATACTCGCGTAATCGGTACGCGGATATGAAGAGGAAGGAACATGGAATGTATGCAGCTGAGTCATTTGACATTGCGAATGCGAGACGGGTAGGTGGTTTTGGACAAGTTGAGGTTGGGGAGGATAGACAGAGATGGATACATGCTGATAGGAATGAGGGACTTAAGGGGGGTAAGGGGCCGGGGAAGAGGGTTGAGAAGGATAAGGGGAAGAAGGATGATTTTGAAAAGGTTATGAGGTATGAGATGGTTGCGAAGAGGATTTGGTGATATATAAGATATTCAGCATTATATGGCGTTTGGGGATCAAAACAGATTACAATACAAGTATGCTTCATGTTCACCAACAGCTAGGCTCAGACCAGATAAGACGTGTCGTGCATTACGACTGCACCAAAGTGACCAAAATGAGGGCCGCTATTACAGAGACGACAATGACTACAGACCATCGGGCATTACGACAAGACGAGACGATGACGAAGTACTCTGACTCATTGATCAAGACACATTACTTCACAGTTCAGAGAAAACAAAATGTCCATATGGAAAGGTATCTTTTCTTTCTATTCCTAGGTATCAAAAGTCCCGAAGCATCTATACAGCTTCGTAAGAAATCCCAGCGCTTGCCATCCCTATAATCCTTTTTCCCTTTTACTTTACCATTCCCTTATGCTGCCACGGTATAAACTCTAAACATCTAGACACACCGCGTGTCATAACTTTTTTCTTCATCAAATCATTTCGTAGTTTCGTATCCCTATATATAATAAACCCTTTGTCGTTCGTTTCAAGTCATGATGCTAAACCGTCAATCTACTGGATGTTGGCAAGCTTGAGAAGGCCGGGGTTGTTGGCCAGGAGGTCGGGCTTGGCCTTGTAGAGCATCTGGACGGTCTGTGTAAGGATCTGTCGTGTCTCAGGCTCGAGCTGCTCCTCGGGAGGGCTGAGGACCTTCTCGAAGATGGAGACGAGCTGGGGGGTGAGCTGCTCGACGGTGGGGTTGGAGTGCTGGTAGAGGTTGTAGATGTTCTCGTAGATGGGGGCGTTCTCCTCGTAGTCCTCCTGGAGGGGAAGGACGTTGGCGACGGCGGGGAGAGCCTGGGAGACGAACTCGTTGTTGGGGTTCTTGGCCATCATGCGAGAGACGGCACCGGCGACGTTGTCGGTCATGCGCATCTCGTTGACAGTCAGGAGAGGCTCGAGCTTCTCCCAGAGGAGAGGGTACATGGGGAAGGTCTTGCTGGTGTCGGAGGAGTTGAGGACAACGAGACCGATGGCGTAAGCAGCGTTGGACTTGGCCAGAGGGTCGGGGTCTGTCAGGCGACGGACAAGAGCCTGGCCGAGAGACTCGGTGAAGGGGGTGATGGCATCACCAGTGTACTTGGTGATCTCGGCAATGGTGCCAACGGCGGTGGATCGGTGGAGATCCTCGCTGGAGCTGGCGAGTTTGAGGACAGGCTTCTCGAAGATCTTCCAGAGCTCGCCGAAGCTGGGGCCGAGAGCGGCGGCCATGCCAACGACAACGTCAAGAGCGGTGTCAATGACGAGCCAGTCGTACTCGGAAGAGCCGCCCTCAACATCAGGCTCCTCCTCCTCGTCACCGAGGTCCATCTGGCAGGGGTGCGATCGGGTAATGATAAGACCAACGACCGAGACAATCTCCTGGAGGAAACCGTCCTTGCAGGTAAGAACGGCGGGACCGCAAGCCTTGAGAGTGGCGGCGATGTTGCGGTTGATGTCGGTGATGACAGAGCTGGAAGACTGTTAGCAGATGATTCAAGTCAAGAGTGCAAGAAACAAGAAGTAACAGTGATATCAATCAGACGTGATTAGACGCGTTCTCAGCAACGGCATTTGCCTCTGAGTGAGCTGGGTATAACGCAAGGTAGTCATCATTTTGAGAAAAACAAGAAAAAGCAAAAAAGAAAGTTACTAACCGTTCGCTGTCGTCAGACCAGATGGTCATGGTAGCCTTCTCGAGAGCCTGGCCCATGGAGATGAGCGAGGTAGGAGGAGTGTGCTTGGCGGGAAGGCCAGCCTCCCACTTGACACCGGAGCCCTCCTCCCAAACCTGGAAGACACGGGCGTAGGTGCGCCAGAGGGTGGAGACGGCGGTCTTTCGGCATCCCTCGTATGTGTGCTCGGTGAAGGGAGAAACCTTCTCGATGGTCTGCTCGACGTACTGCTCGAGGTTGGCGCTGTTGCAAGAGTTGGAGATGACATCACCGAGGACATCGAGAGCAATCTCCTGCTCGAGAGCGACAGCGGTCACAGCACCGAGGTCGTCAAGATCCTCGATATCATCCCAGTCCTCCTCACCACCAGCGGCGATGGCAAGGTCGTCCTCGTTCTCGGGAGCCTTGACCTTGACGCGCTTGCCGCCAACGACGATAGAACCCTCGCCAAGCTGGTTGACGTCAACACCAGGAAGCTCGATCTCCTCATCCTCAAGCTCGAGAGAAGAGAAGAGACCACTGAAGACACCGGGAAGGAAGTGGTCGAACTGCTCGTGGTAGACCTTGGACAGGTTAGACCACAGGATGAAGCTGGTCTCCTTGAGGCGGGGGTTGTCAAGGCTGAGAGCCTCCTCGGAAGCGGACATGAGGTCCATGACGTAGGGCTGGAAAGCCTCAGAGCCGACGGCCATAGCGATGCGGCCCAAGCTGTCGCAGGTGGAGCTTCGGAGGTCGAGAGACTCCTCGCCGTCCTTGATGGAGACGAACTTGCCAAGAGAGGTCATGACGTCCTTGAAGTAAGGCTCGAAGCCCTTCTCCATGGAAGAAGCGATAGCACCAATGGCGGAAGCAGCAGCAGCCTTGACACCAAAGTCCTCGTGGTCGAGGAGACGGACCATGGGGCCGATCAGGTTAGGACCGTACTGAGCCATGATCTTGGTGTCGATACCGTCACCGAAGGTGTCAAGAGCACCGCAAGCGCATCGGATGATGCTGACGTTGCTCTTGTCGGAGGGACCCTGAGAAGCAGCCTCGAGGTTCTTGAGGACAGCAGCGATGATCTGCTCGTGGTGAGAGGACATCTCATCGGCCATCTCCTCAGCGAGGTGGATCAGACCAACAAGAGAGGCGTGGCGGACACGGGTCTCGGAGTCCTGGAGGAGAGAGATGATGGTGGGGAGGAGAGGCTGGAGCTGGGTGGAGATGAAGTCGGGAGCTCCCTCAGCGGCGTTACCGAGAGCGAGCATAGCGGCCATACGGTACTTGGGGTCGTTGTTGCCAGCGAAGTGGGGGAACTGCTCGAGAAGAGGGACAATGGCCTGACGAGGGGGGAGCTCGTTGGACAGGGTGTCGATGAGGCTGATGGCAGTGCGGGCAGGAGAAAGGTCCTCCTCGTCGTCCTCGGGGTCGAGCTCGGTGACGATGTGCATGGCCTTGACCATAAGCTCAGGAGCCATAGTCTTCATGCCCTGGATCTTCATGCGGCGGTAGCGAACGCACTGGATGAGGAAAGCAAGAGCCTGAGATCGGGCGTCCTCCTCAGCGTTGACGTTTCCACCAAGCTCGATCATGAAGGAGAGGAGATCTCGGAGGTGGACGGCAAGGAGAGAAGAGTCGTAGGCGATGAAAGAGTGGAAGACCTCGAAGACGATCTTGTAGCTCTCCTCATCCTCAGCCTCGACGGTAGCCTTGAGGATGTTGACCAGGCTGGGAACGAAGCCCTGCATAGCCTTGAGGGCAATCTCATCCTCCTCGGGCTCAATGATCATGAGGATAGCACCAATAGCGCGAACGATGTTGATGCGAACCTCCTTGCTCTGAGGGTCCTCAATACGGGACTGGAAAAGCTTGAGAAGATCGTGTGTGTTATCGGCGAAGTGGGTAGGGTCCTCCTCAAGGATGGCGTAGAGAAGGAATGTGCCAACCTCACGAGCAACGACGTTGTCGTTGTTGCTGAGAGGGAGGAGCTGCTTGAGGAAATCCTCACCCTCACCGTTCTCCATATCAGCGCTGACAATGCCGGCGATGAGACGGGCGAGAGAGTGGCGGACACCAGCGGAGGACTCCTTGAGGACACCCTCGAGAAGGTGGTTGCGGGCAAGCTGTCGCTGGTCCTGGGCGGTCTTCTCCCAGAACTTGGGAATCAGACGGAGAGCCTGGACCGAGGCGAGCTGTCGAACGCCAGCATCTCCATGTGTGAGGGAGATCTCGACGAGGGCGAGAAGCGACTCGGGCTTTGTGTAGAAGTTCTTCTGGAGCTCGGCGGTAACGGCCTTGACCTGCTCAGTGTTGGCTGAAGAAGAGAAAAGTTAGCTATCAGAGTATGTTAAGCGACAACACACAAAGCAGAGCTTGCATGTTGACATCAAGAGACTGAAAACTTACGGACTTGGCTCCCTTCAAGGAGCTGTGCAAGCTTCCCCTTATCCATGATTATTTCTAAGTCGAAGCTTCAAACGACGTAGAAAAGAAGGAAAAAGGAAAAGAGAAAAAGAAAAAGAACCCGAAGGTTTATAGTTGGATGAAGAGAGAAAATAAAATCGCGAGGGACCCGCGTCCGAAAATTTTAAATTATTTGGGGTCCTCGGGTCGAAATTAGAGGGAAAGAAAAAAAAAATTCCCATGCCCCGCTCTTGGAAGCTTCGATGCTGGTTGGGTAGGCAGCGGCCAAAGCGCTCCAAGGGTCTAAAATCTGGTGTTGCCCCTCGTTTTCTTTTCCACTTTAGCGCGGGGCTTTTTTTGTGGTGATGATTTCGATGAGAAGAGAAGCTCCAACTTGACCGCCTTGGATATGATTGAGCAGGTGATTGGAGTTATTTTCTTCTTCTTCCTTCTTCTGTGTCTGATTTGAATGCCGTTTGTTGTGATGGCCAACGGCTTGTGGCCTGTGATTCTTCTGCTCTCCTCAGACCCAAGTGATAGGCATTGCTGAAGATATCGGATAAATGCAACGCAATGCAACGCAACGCTCCAAGGGCCAAGACTTGGCTTGCTGGCACAGGCAGACAGGTCGGTCCAGATGATGCACTAACTAACGTGCATAATGACACAGATGGCACCCAATGAGTGGCCACTGATAGGCCCAGCATGACGTTGCCCGGCTGACGGATACGCTCTAAAGAGCTTTCGACGCTTCACCACCAAACAATTGGACAAGAACATCCAAAGACAAGACAAGACTTGGTTCAGGATCTGATTGATCCATTAAACAGTACTTGCTTGCAATAGGTATTGTTGCTATGAAAGCCAGGCATCCACCATGACGCTTCTCAGCATGAACGATAGCCCGCTCAGGCGCAGCTGTCTAAGCACAGACTGGTCCCAAGCTCACTCAGTTTAGTTCAATGCAGCTCACAGTCGTGCGCCATCATCTGCCGTCGATTGGTCTCACGAGCGATGCTCTTGTACATGATTCCACAAAACACGGTGCAACTCAGTCAACGCTCTTCTTGCCAGGCACGCAAATGCGATCCCCAATCATGAGCGCCTCACAGTCAACATCCTTATTCTTCTTTAAGATCTCATCAAGATCCACGCCAGCCTTCTTGGCGATAGACCAGCACGTATCGCCCTGCTTAACACCATAAGCAACCGTACCCTCCGGACAATCCGGGATAGGAATATGCTCCTCGGGCGAGGACTTGTGACCGAGGAACCAGAAGAGGAGAAGCATCGACAGGATGATGAGCATGAGGAAGTTGAGGAAAGGCTTCATCTCGGTGAACCAAGACATCTTGGGTTGATGATACTGCGGGTTCGACACGAGGAAGGACTCGGACTCTTGGCCTTCTGGACGCGCTTCGCCGACCTTTGTGAGCTGGCCGTATTGGTTGCCTGGCGCGCTCTCCCAGAAGCTTCCGTCGGCGTCGCGGAATGTGTAGACCTGGGAGTCAGCATCGTAGCCTACTCTCTGCATGCCCTCTGGGAGGCGTTCCTCATCGGTATCATAACGAGAGAATCGAGACATGATCGATATTGATGCAGGTAAGTTTGTAATGTGATGGAAATGATAAATGGGAAGGAAAGGGAGGAAAGAGGAAGAGATAGTCTCGCTTCCTTTGAAACACGGACATCATGTTACAGGGGACCGCGTCATGATCTTAGTCAGCCGTCTGGCCTGACCAACCTCGTCTAAGGTCACCGCCAGCCCAGAAATAGGAACAGCGACAGCTTACATGGGATTGTGATTCAAACAGGTAATTTGGATTAGTCTCGGTGAGATTAGAAGGGCTTCAGTTCAAGGTATAGATCAACAGACGTCTGTTAGCCGTAGCTTTGCCCAACAGTCGGCGGCAGGTAGTTGAGTTAATGGTCTTGAGCGTACAAGAAGCGCGCCTGGTATTGCCTCTTTCAGAAAAAGCGGCTATCATTTATGTGTAATTGACATTCCGAACAAGCTGCGAGTAATTGAATTGGGAGGGCGTGGTGATCAGCCACCTATCTACGCATCGAGGAACCCCTGTCAGCCTCGGCTCATGTCTTTGATAAGACGCCAATGTGAAGTTGTGAACATCCTGTGCGACTCCCAGCTTACCACCATCAAGTATACAGAAGAATTTCACCAAAATGTCGGATTATCCATTGCTAGAGGTAGAATCTCAAGTCACACAGCAAAATGAGAATACTTTCACCGTCAATCTCGCAGAGTCCTTCGCTGTCGGAACAGGTAAGCTATGTCTTCCCTTCCTGTAACGGGACCTCCACTGACAGCTACAGTCCCTCATGGAGGGTATATCTCTGCAATGTTTCTTCGCGCTGCAAGCCAGTATCTTGGATCCGATCAACCCGACACCTTCGCAGCGCATTGGCATTTCCTGAATGCAACACACGTCGGCCCAGCTGTTCTCATAGTTGAAGAAGTCCGAAGAGGCCGCGCGCTATCAATCGTCCACGTAACACTGTACCAAGAAGGACTTCTTTCACAAAGTCCCTGGATAACTTCCAAGTCCAATAAGAGAATCGCCGCGTATATCACGAATAATCGCATTGAGGCTGAGAATGGTCTTACTTTACCCACAGGCTTTGAACTCCGCGAACCTCCTCCTCCAGTGGACTTGGCCAAACTTGCAGAAGACAATGATCCAAACTGGGAGAGATTACATATGATAGTCATGGATATGGCACCAATGATGCAACACGTCGAATTTTATAGTCTCAAGGATAAGAAAACATCACCAGCATGCTGGGATCTCTGGCTTCGCATGTCCAACGGCGAGCGCTGGAAGACCTGGATGTTGAGTTATCTCGCCGACGTAGCTCCCGCGCTGATAATCGAGGGTTACCGACCTACGGATATTGAAGCGCCGACTCCTAAAGATCGGTTCGCGTTTGATAAGATCTTTTGGATGCCGACTGTGTCGTTGAGTCTAGATGTCAAGAAGGCTTTGCCGGAGGAGGGATTGGAGTGGCTGAGGATTAGGATTGAGGCCAAGTTAGTTAAGAATGGGAGGTATGATGCTGAGGCTATTGCTTTTGATGGGAAGGGGGATGTTGTTTCTTTGAGTAATATTGTTGCGTTGATATTGGATGCTGAGAGGAACACGGGACGAGAGGTGAAGCTTTAGAACAGACGTCTCATTATATTTAGAGATGAACATGGGTTGATGGCTTAGGCGAGGCAAAGCAGACCTGTTTAATACATCATGTGTTTCCATTTCCGCATTGTCTTCTTTGCAGGAGCCCTCCAACATGCATGCATGTACCATTGAGGATCTGAGTGTGGGTGAGCCTCGTTGCCTGCCATTCGTACCAAAAGCAAGACATCCTAAGTTTAAACTGCACTCATGAAAGTACTGCAATGCCTTAGTTTCACTTCTTTGCCAGTCACTATATAATGATCCAGTTAATAGACATTAGAAGTAAAGTTTCGTCTCTCATGATCGCCTATCTGATCGTCGATACGCGGTTACATAAAAATATCTTGATCATTCCATAGAAATTCTGGCATCTACCCTGAGGCTCCAGACAGGAGTCCCATTTTAGCGCCCGCGCCCAGCCCCCCGCACCCACCAATTGTTCCAGCGCACGATCCGCTAAGCTTTAGGGCTATAGGGCGCTAATGTCATCACTGTGATGAGATAACCTTTTTTTCTTCAACGGTTAATCGAATTAAGGTACGAACATCAAACAAGATCTGTAACCTCACCAAGTATTGAGCACCCATGTCTTCTTCATGTCAACAGTCCACATCATCTTCTGCAACATCTCTCAATTGAGGCCTTCAACGGCCTTCAAAGTGGCCGCCCCCAAATGTCTTGTCTTGTCTCCATCACGCTATGTCCACCTCATTACGCTTGATCCAATTAAACCCCGGACTTTGAGCCCTGTACGCCCTCCCCTGCTAGAGCAAGATGCGAACTGACAAGTTCAAACGAGGCTCTGCTTCTGCAGCTCACCTTTCTCCTTTCAATTCCTTTGGTTCCCTCTTTTTTCTCTTTCTTCTGGTAATCATGGGGCCGTCTTGAAAGAATTACCACGCGGGTCTTGGTTGAAAAAGGACATTGTATGCTTTGCAACCTCTCCCGTCGCATCTTCAATCTCCACGACTTCAGAAGAAAGCAGTTCGACTTTGGAGCCCTGGCCTCAGCTGGAGACGGCTTCTCACTACGCGACGCCACCATCTGAGACACTAAACGAACGAACCGAACGAGCGAGCCCTCAATAACCGTTAACATGGCCGACGACAGTGCAGACCCCGAAGTCATCGTGGCCTTGGTAGCCCTGATCATCTCTCTAGTCGCACTGGCAGCCACCTTCATGCAAGTCCTGCAACAATACTATGCCTCTGCAGCAGGATACGCCCAATGCAACGAGAAAGTAATGGGGAAATGGGCCCTTACAAAAACCCGTCGATTCTCATGGGACGAACTCCGTTTCGAGGTCGAATTCGAAGCTCCCGTCATCTTCGTTTCGCCGCCAGACAACAAAAACGGTCCTATTATCGACTCCCAGATCTATTTCTTGGACGGTAGTCAAGAGAGTCTGGACGCTACCTGGTCTGAGCTGGCTATCAACTTGAGAGAAGAATACGCAGCCAAGACGAAACGAGAGCGTGTTCACACTGCCGATAACGAGCGAGCTTCATGGACGTTACTCCTTAGTGCGGTGCAGCGCATGGAGCACGACTCGGAGAAGTGGCAGAAGACACAATATGAGGAGATGAATAAGGTCATTGGTCCTCCCAATGCGTCTGAACAGCGCGAACTTTCACCCGAGCCTCCGAGTTTATACGATGCGCATACTTTGACGGTTGCTCTTCAGCGCAAGCGCAAGAGTTGGGATACAATGCCTGCGACGGTTCTTCGTCCGTATGCGACGACAACAATGTGCCATCTTATCGAGATGTTGGCAGCATTGGGTATTTACTGGAAGGAATTCGATCGCAGACGGGACCGTTACCGGGCTGAAGGCAATGGCTTTATGGTCGTTGGCGAAAAGGTAGCTGATCTGGGGTTGATGTTTACTTTCAGCATCTATGGAAGAAGTCGCTTTGAGTCTAACCGTGTGATTCCCGTGGATCAAGTCAAGGAACTTTGCTTTGGCTATGTTTCTACCATTTACAGTGTGCTGTTGGATCAACGACGTCTTCAATTCCCTGAAGATGACCCTGGGAATTTGGCTTTCCTACAACTGGCTACTCGTGAGGAGATCTCTCAGACTCTGATTCGAATTGGTTGCAATACCAATGCTGTTCGTGCTTTCCAGGATGCTGGCAAGCACACCTCGCATCTATTTCCTGGTACGTTTTGTCATTTCTCGATGTCGCATTGACTAACAAGTTGCAGTCTCCTTCGAGATTCTCGGTATGCTGAGTCGCACGTTCCATATCAAGAACACCATGTTCACCCATATCCCCAACCCGACGTCAGACCGATGGGATAAGCAATCAGTGTCACTGTACAAAGTCATGGACGCTTACTACGATCTTGTCGAGGTACCACTACCAAGGGCGCAACGAAACCCAGTCATCGTCAAGAGGATCAGGAAGCACGCCGACAAAATTCTGGGATACAACAAAGAAGAGAGCACGGCGCAGAAGATGTCTGTTCTTAGGGCACTTCACGAAGCCATTGACGACTGCGATCAGATCTTGACGGCCAAAGAACCTGCTGGTACCATCACCCCCTACGCAGAGGCAAATGGCCTCAAAATACACGAGAGCGAAGTCCAGAAGAAGCGACGAGAAATGGTCCAGGATGTCCTTCGGTCGCATATCCAAGAAGTCTTACGTCTTCTTAACGACGGCGAAGATCGTTCATCAGATGTGACATCTTTACATGCCGAATGGAGCCCATCAACTCGACCAGATGCACAACCTAGAGTCACACCCCTTGGATTCGAAGACATGCACGAAGCCAGCCCCGACGAGAGACAGCACAAATTCATGGAAGTCTACTTCCACGTCATCCGCGAAAAGGTCATCCCTCGCGCCGAACGCTCAACAGACCGTCGCGCAAGCATCATCGGCGCCCCTCCAGGCCACGGCTTCCGCAGAGCAGGAACCGGTCGAACACAAGCAAGTAGCATGCGCGGCCAGGAACGCGGTCACTCTCCCCCTCCACCGATGCCCGCCCCGCGTCTTCACAGAAGTGCAGAGAACATGACTCTCAACACCGTACCCAACGGCCGCCCGTCTGTATCTACAAGCAGACCAGGCAGCGCTATGAGCGAGGCTGTTTCAATGCTTAGCGAAGTACCGGAGGGAAGAATTGAGAGCGCGTTGTATGCGCAGGAGGTGTCACATGATGATGCGTGGTGCACGTTGATATTCCGTATGATTTGTTGGTTGATGCTGCATGATTTTAATAAGTTGGATGTGCAGTTGAGTAAGAGTGAGTTGCTTGGGAGTCGGATGCCGGTCTATATCTCGTAAGCTTTGGGTAGCTTTGCATGATGGATGGACCTTTGGTAAGGTGATGTTTGGAATGATAGCGATGGGATTTTAGATACCAATAACGACTTATGTAGTCTTTGAGCAAAAGCATGTCTGTTATCAATGGAACATATCACGATAGTTTGGGGGTCGAGATCAAAGTGACAATGTCCCAGTGATTATTGGTACTTACTTGTTTACATCTCAACTTAAATGTTAAATACGGAAGAAGCCATCTCGCGTGCAGCTTGGCAGCTGTGAATATCTGACATCACCAGAAGAAGTCGCTATTGATTACAACATCATAGAAGGATTCACCTTAGGCTTGCAGTCGAAAGAGGAAGACAGATTCATATCTCACCTCATGATCTCTCGTTTGAATCTTAGCTACCCTATATCAACAGCCAATTCTTTTTTCCATGCGGGAATCACATTCCAAGCTTCGCCGCCTCATCGGCCAACCCAGGCCTCCGAGACCCCCGCATCGGCGCCCGCACCGGGACTGGAAATCCGGTTGATCGGGTACACCGATTGCCTGGCATCGCCCCCTTTTTCTCGGATGACTAACGGAAACTCTATCGGAGAGCACGTGAGATGCGGCGGAAGTGCTTTTTTCGTGGCGAAAGAGTGTTCTTAGTGAACTTGGTCGAGAATGTTGAAGGGAGATGTCAGAGCCTGGAGATGGTTATTGCTATTTCTATGGGGGAAGGGAGTTTTATGTGGCGGGTGGAAAGGAGTTGTTGATAGTTTGAGGGAAGGGATGCATATACGATCGAGAAGGGAGGAATAGCATCTGTATAGAGATGTGGATTATGATCAATAATTGACTGAGAACAACTTCGCCGATATACAATTCTAACGCCATTCTTTCACAGTCTATTCTTCAATCTCTCCTTTCACTCCCTTGGCTGGACAACAGGACAATAACCACAAATTAATCGTGAAAGTAATTAAACGCACGCGTCCAAAGGCATCATGTCTCACAAATCCATGTCGCATCTCGATACAATGCCATTAATCAAGGATGATCCATTCACAGAGACAATAATCTCGTCCTTCGCCGACGCCGGAACCGATAGAGATGGAAATCTGTCACGTGAGATTAAGCCATCATGGTCCTTGTTTCTTGAAGGATTCTGTTCCAAGGAGTGCACGAGCACGAACCTCGATTTAGACCGTGGAAATCCGGTTGAGAATCGAACAGGCGTTCTGCCTTGGACACTGGGGCTGACTAAGTGGTTGGAACCTGCTTTGAATTCCAGCTTTCTCGGTCACGGACGTAGCCGCACCGCAGCTGGAGAAGGTCTGTCTCTGGGTGACAAGACACAGACCAAGTCATTGGAAGTCACTTTCCGTGAATTCTAGAGTCTCCACGACTCAACTAACAAGGAAAAGGAAAGGCGTTTTCATGCACAGTTAGCTTGAACCATCACCAACAGATTCATCATGGGCTTTGATAACAGTTAGGCCCTGATTAGCAAGTCGTTATTTTAAGGAAAAGTATTAAGGGTAGATATAGAAATAAATTAATATCCTGCTCCTAGAACTAATTTAGCTTACTTTTAGTAGTTAATCTAGTTTTATAAAAAGAATAAAAGTTATATAAGTATCTATATATACCTTCTTTCTCTTAACCCTTTTTAGTATAGTATCTTAGTAACCTTTCCTTAACTAGGTAGCCTTTAGTAAAAATACTACTACTCTTCTAATACCTTAAAATTAAGGTATTAAGGTCTTACTATAGGTTACTTAGGGAAATATCTTTATTAAATCTCTATTTAGAATATATACTTAAACTAAGCTAT